>SKCR01039943.1:0-60906 GCA_019454045.1 Zanthoxylum bungeanum
AGTGGATATAATATTCAAATAACTGATACTACACAATCCATGAATACACCAACTGAACAATCTAAGCTTCCTGCTGGTAGAAGTTGGTTAATGCAGTAAAGTGAAAAGTCAAAGTCCACCAATACCACCACTACTAATTCAGAAATTAATGTCTATCTAAAGACAAATTTCGAGTTTCCTCAAAGTGCTTTGGTAGGTGAGCAATTTCATATCCTTGATTGGTGGCAAAAACATCAAGGATTGTTTCCAGTCATGGCTGTGATTGCAAGGGAGGTATTAGAGACATCGGTCTCAAGTTTATCTATATAGCATACATTTAGTATGGGCGATAATAGTCTTGATGACATAAGATCAAGTTTGAAACCGAAGATGTTAGAAGCTCAAACGTGTCTTGACAATTGGTGTAGGGTGGAACGTTGTGAATAAGAAAATCAACCAAATTGTTTTGAAGATTTGTGTGATAACACGGACATAACTGGAACCAAAGGCTCAAGAACCGGACCGTCTTCCCCGGATGACGATGAATAAAATGTTAATGGGGTAAATTATTAAAAATAAAATGTAACAGGACTACGTGAGCTTTGATTCCTTTACGCCATAAGAGAATATGTAATCAGCTTATGTAAGTGCCAGCTTTTTTTTCAAAATAATAAATAAATTATAAATGTCTACATTTAGTCTTACTTTTTAGTAAATCTTAAATTTTTTATTATTTTTATAATAATTTAAATTTATTTATTTACTATTTAGTAAATCTTAAATTTTTTATTATTTTTATAACAATTTAAATTTATTTATTTACTATTTAGTAAATATTTAATTTTTTATTATTTTTATAATAATTTAATTAATTTAAAAAATTGGTTTCAACCCTTAAAGCGAACAAAATCGCACGATTCGGCCGATTTAGATTTGGTTGCGGTTCGATTTTGTCCGAACTGCAACTGATCAAACCTTAAACGGAATCGAATCATGCGGTTCGGCCGGGTAAGGTTTGGTTGCGGTTCGATTTTGGCCAAAATCTCAACCGAACCGTTGGTCTACGATTCGGTTGCGGTTCGGCCAAACTCGAACTGTCAATCGCAAGGATCAACCGTAACCGAACCGTGTGCATGCCTAATTTTATCTATTGAGATTTTGGAATGTAACATCCTGATAAGACCAGGTTACTACTGACAGGAAACATGAATAACTCATCTTCATGAGCCTCAAATCTAACGAAAAATTGACATAACGCATCCTAAAATTAGGCAACCCGGAACACAATCTAGCACCAAATGCAACCTACAGTGAACATCAAATATGCAAATAGGATCTCAGGTTCGCTACTCAAGCCACATCAAATACTCATCATCAATAATCAGGGCTCGCATACAAACCAAGACTTTTATTTACATACATATGACAACGTGCATTGCACGGTTCAAATCATACACAAAAGCAACATGATTTCTAAACCATATGACCTTTCCCAAGACTCTAGAATGGATGACTACAACTTGGGTGATCCCTCGTCTTGAGTATAAGTTTCCAAAGCTTGATGGCTGACCGATCTGGTTGCCAACCTATAAAATTATCAAACTAATTTGGTGTGAGTTATAAATCCCGTAAATAACCACACACGTACTATAAAGAGCAAGAATAATTTTGAAGATAGTGTATGTATAAACATTTATATGCATTTTGTTGTTTATCAGAAAACCTTTTAAACTTCGTTTTAATCTTTACATTCTGTACATACAAAGTCTTCTGAAAATACTTATATGAGGCATACTGAATACAATACCAAAATTTTAAACAAAACTGTAACGTCCAAAATATTTGCATTCTGAAATTAAACTCCTTTATCAAATACCCAAAAATGAGACATAATTGAAACATCACTGAAAGTTTAAACTTAATTTAATAGCAGGTCAATCACTAATCTTTTATATGAATAACCTTTCAAATGATTCATATAAAATTACATATACATACTTAGAAACGTACCTTTTACAAGTTTCCAAACGTATCAATCGTACCATAATCGGCATTAGCAAACTGATTTAAAATATACTAATATATTTATATGTATATCAGAAATGAATGAGAGAAACATCCAAAATATACTTACGCAAATCATATACTGGTGCGATAAAACGAAGCTCGTACGAAACTCATTACCTATTTTAGAATATGTATGAGATGAATTTCGTCCAAACGGACACCTTAACCAAAACTAACATGACACGAGCCAAATCACCAACCAAACTGAACATATACATATTACCAGAACAAATACCATATAGTCGGTATTATCCATCATCAGAAACATAATACAGATTTTACACAGTCAATACTATATATTATCATAAACGGAAAACATAATACAAATTCCACACAGTCAATATTATCCACTATCAAAAATAGAAAATATATTACAGATTTTATACAGTCAATCTCACGCATCATCAAAAGTCAAAACACAAGATAATCGATTTAAATCCCAACTTATTCAAAATAAATCTTTCTGAAAGTAAAAATTTTCAAATATTTAAATCAAGTTCCAAAATCAAAATCATCAAAACTAATCAGGTATTCACTGTCCGGGTCATACGCATAGACTGGGCAATGTACGGGATTAGGACCATGTCGACAAAGGGTAACGAGTAGGCCATTTTTAGATGGACATAACCTTATATTGGCACCACAACAAGTCAAAATCATTAAAATAAGTATAACATAGTACATACATTGTGGTTCAAAAGGGAATATTTTGAGAACAAACTTTTCAAAATGCTTTTTCAGAAAAAATTATAAAACAAGGTTTTCCCAATATTTCATAAAACTGACCTCTATGATCGAAATCAAATTTCAAAATCACTGTCATCATAAAATCATATCAGGCTTTCAGGAACCAAGTCAGTTGTACAAAAATATCAGGCGTCCAATGTCTGGGGGGCATAGACAAGACATTGTCCAAAACAGGACCATGTCGACAGAGGATTATAGGTCGGTCCACTACAGCTAGACAATACCATATACAAAATTGAGTCAAAAGATTCATATTCAAAATATATTTATGAGAAAATGTGGTCTCTTTAAGATATACTCAAACGTTTAGAAATTAATTATTATGCCTAAATAATACAGGAAATTTGAATTTCATGATTTTCACACTTTAATAATACGTTCATGAGAGTAATTAGAATATATACCTTGTGTCATACCTTTTCTATGAAATCAAAATCCTTTATTGAATGATGAAATCAGTTTCTCTCTCTTAACCTCTCTTTTATATAATAACCTTCAATCATGCGTGATAAAAATTATAAATTTTATTTATTTTATATAAGTAGAGAGATGACAAATCTCTATTAACTGTAAACACACGTTATTTAATTGTATGTCAACTAAAACACTTCTATAAGAACATGTACTATCAACGTGTGTAAAGATAAGAGGTTGTATTTAACTGCACCAAAATTTTAACATTTAAAATTTATTTATTATACCAATATATATATCTTAGGGGTGAGCAAAACTGGTTTTGGTTCCGGTTCCGCGTGGAACAGGAACCTACCCGAAAAAAATTGGTTCATAACTAAGTGGAATCATAACCTACTCAATTAAATAAGGTACCATATTATTTAGTTCTAATTCGATTCCGGTCTGGTTCTGAATTACCCTATTTTAAAATATTTTAATGAAAATTACATTTTGATACGAGTCCGTAGGAAAAAACGTGGATCAAATCGGAGTGCGGAAGCTCAAGAACGAAGAAAATGAAGTTTTAATACTCATCAGTCCTCGGTGTCGCGACGCGGAAGTTGGGAGTCGCGACGCTCCCCTACAGTTCGAGGCAACTACGTGAGTTGAACGTCCCGGCATCGCGACGCGCAAGGGTTAGCGTGGCGACTCTCGAATGTCTGATGCTCAGTATCGCGACGCTAGAAGTTCAGTGTCGCGAAGATCCCCTAGGCGGAAACCGGTTCTATATTCGGTTGTAGAAACAGGTTCTATGGTCCGGTTTCGGTTCCGACCAGTTTGGAACTGGAACCGGACCTGTTAAAATCGGTTCCTTCATTTTTGGAACCGGAACCGGACTTGATACAACCGGTTCCGGTTCCAAACCCGAAAAATTGGTCTGGTTTCAATCGGTTCCGGGTAGAACCGGAACCGATTCTCACCCCTAATATTATATCCAATTAATTGGCATGTGGGCCAAAAACTCTTACAAAGAGACTAAGGGTGGCAAAAAGCCCGGACCCGGTCCGGCCCAGCCCGTGGGTAGAAAATCTCGGGCCGGGCCCGCGGAGTAAAGGTCTTGCTCAGGCTCGGGCCCGAGCCGGGCCTATCATATTAAACCCGGGCCCGGGATTAAAAAATATTATTTATATTTATATATTAAATTATATATATATATATTTATATAATAAATTAAAAAATTAATTTTTTTATTAATAAAAATCGAGCCGGATAAAGCCCGGCCCGAGCCCGGGCCGCTCGGGCCGGGCTTTTCCCGGATCCGGGCCAAACAAATTATTATTAGGCTCAAACCGGGCTTATCAAAGTTCGGACTCGGCCCGACACATTACCGCCCTTAAAAGGGACCTCTAATTTCACAATTGTCTGACCAAAGAACTTGTGGAAATTACATGGGCAAAATGAGGCTAAGTTCAATTAGTTCATGATGAATATTCAGAAATTTGACATTCAAACTCAAAAGGAATAGTGGGTAAAAAAAAAAACATAGACTTTCAAAGAGCAACCATTTTGTCAGCTTGGAATTTGGAAGAATTAATCATTATAATGAGATTAAAATATATGAATTAGTCAACATGGTGCAATAACAAACAGTAGTTTAGATTATATAGTCATTATTATTTATTACTCATCATATTGTAAAGTTTAAACCTTTTTTTAATCTCTGCATTTCGTATATGATCAGTTTATTATTTTTATTGTATGAACATAATTTAGCAATTAAAAAAGATAATATTTGTTGGAAACATAATAAAGTCAATATTCATAAAATGTTATAAATGCTTTCAATATGTTTTTGTATTTTAGATGTGGTATTTGAATTATGAATGTTAGATATATAACTTGAAACAATATTCATGAACATATTTTGTGTTTACTCTAATAGGTGTGGATTGTGTAAAAAAACTTACTTCATAGTATAAGAATCTTGGCACAAGTTTTAAGAAAACAAGTATGTCTTGATCGGAAAGAGAATCTTTTCAATAAAAAATTACATTGACCGGACTCTTATTTTTCTATACTAATATAATCGGTATAAAAATTTACCAAGGCATCCATTGGTCTTTAAAACTTGCTCCATGGATTGGTAAAGAGGGAAATCTCCTTATATTGTAGTTGACGGCATCGGCTCTCCAATTTACATAAAAATTGATACAACTCAAAATTTATATAAAACTATTTACAACACTTTGTAAAATTGACCTTATGGCCTTACATTCCCTAAAATCAAAATAATCATAAAAAATAAGAGCCGGAAAAATTTATGACCAATGCAATACATTCATCACATGAACTTTGATGGGTCAAATCAGGGAGGCGCAGCGGAAGAAGCGATGTTCGGGCGAAATCGTAGTTTAAAATTTTAAACTTACGAATAAATTATTCAATATCAAATATTAATAATTCATTCATATTTCACCTAAACATATTTATTTGATATCATATAATGACATAAATAATATAGAAACATCGCAAAACTTTTGCGAAAACATTTTTCCGCAAAATAGCATAAAACGCGTTTCCGGCCGAACCGACCGACCAATGCTCATGGGGACTGCCCAGGTCAGCCCCAAAAATATTTGGACAGTTCGTGGGCTGCCCGAACAGTGCCCAGTTCACTGTTTGGGCAGTCGTTACCCGGTAACGCCATTTTTCACCGTTTTCGCGTATTTTCACTCCGAAACAATTTCCGATTAATATTTTTCTTGTACAATTAAAATAAACCAATTTATTCTAATTACTCAATAAATAAAAACTGAATTTTTATCTGAAAAATCAGATTTATCATTAATTGCTATGAGACCCCTACACTTTGCAAATTAATCATTTTGGTCCTTAAATTGTCAAATACATATTTAATTGATTCCAAATCAATCCCAAAATAATTTATACAATTTGCAACAAAAATCAAAAAAATTTCCATAATTCCGAAACCGCCCAGTATTTTTCCAGAATTACGAAAACAACCCAGATTTTCTATTAATTGCAATTTGGCCCAATTTGTTCAAAACACATCAAGATCAAATCCAATCAATCCCAAATTTGACATACATCAAATATACATCAAATTATATCATATATATGAAAATCCCCAAAATTTGAATGGGTTAAGAACCCTAATTTCATAAATTACTCAAATTGGACAATTTACATTAAATTGACAAAATTCAACACTTTAATCATTCAATTACCACATCAATCAAGTCTCGCCATCATGAAATTAATCAAGAACAATTCTAGGTTAATTATGAATGGCTAATCAACTCTAAAATGACAACTTTAAATTCTAATTAATCAATTAAGCATAATTACACCTAATTAGCTTAATTAATTAAACATACATGCTAGTCACATCCAACAAGCTTTAAACACATATAATTACAAACCCAAAGAGTTGAGACATCAACTTAGCAACATAAAATGAAGCTAAGATAAATAGAAACAATTTCCATGTAGAAGAAAGTTTGAAAAACTTATAAAATTTCCATGTTTTGCCTTTGTTTTCTTTCTTTCTTCCACCATTTTCTCTCTAACTCTATTTGTAAATATTTGTGTAACTTGTCTAAGTGTTAAAAATGAAACAAAACAATTTTGTTAAAATAATAACACCATGGCCGAAATTATAGCTTCCAAAAATAAATAACAATTATTTTATTTTGTTCAAAAATCATTGGTACACATTTTGCAAAATTAAAGTTAATAATTAATCTTTAATAAAGCAAACAAAATGTGTTCCAATGGCACCATGCCATTTCCGAGCTTTAATAAAGCAAATCATTATAAAAGATATTTACTTTATAAATAAATCTAATTATTTAACAATTAAATAATTAAATAATAAATATAAATATCTTAAATATATGTATTATATTTACAATAAATATCTCAAATACATATATTAATGATATATATCAAAAATCACAATTAGATATTTTGTTAATGTGTATTTAATAAAATCAAGTATTAAATACAAATACACATTAATACGAAAATGACCGTTAGGTCCCGATTGCATGTATTTTTCGTTTAACCGTTAAACGAGTTATAAATAATCAGTAAAATTCATAACAGTTGCCCTAGTGCTCTGCGAGTATATTTCATTAGTGAGACTCTCTAGATTCAGGCATATCCATCACGAAATCTAATTTCGTGTTCATAATTCACCCACCCGTAAATGATGACGACCACAGATAAACTCGTTGAATCATACAGGTCGCAGGTATCCGAATTATTCCAGAGATATAGATATAAACGTCAAATCTCTATAGAAATAATCATGTCGATGTATCTATTAGCAATCTCTAAATAACATTCGGAACTCACTTCCGAAGTATACTATGGCCATAGATTTAACATATTATTAATCACTGATGGACTACCTATGCTCTGTACACATAATTGGTGGATCATTTCTTGATACACACAGGATATCATGAGCATGAGTCCACACCCAACGAACAGGCGGAGGTCTGATCTAAATAGATCGGTGACGTGACTGGCATCTAAGTGTGGAGGATAACTCATATATCCACATTGGTATCTTAAGTCAAAGAATCACTATACTACTCAACCCGAGAAGATTCCTATTTACGTTGGTGTACCATTTATTAGGAAATCTTCGGTGAGTCGTTCATTGTTTACCAAATAAACACATACACGTCTATACAAGTCTCCCAAGACTCATGATTCATTGGGATAAACCATCGGACCAAGTCCGATATACGACATGTACTGGTCTCCACGGATTTTACTAACCGACCCGTGTCAGTAAATCTTGACCAGGAACTTAATTTAAGGATATACAACTTATAGTGACACTTTCCAATGTCAATTACAAACTATGTTGTAACTGTGCACTACGTTGTAAATCTTGGGGTATTTGTCTAATATATATACATATCACTAAACCGAATTTAGTTTCAATCTAATCGAAATTAGATCGAATACGTATATAAAAGACAAGAGGTGCTACCATTAAATTAGTAATATCATGAAAAAAAAATATTGCTCGTATTATGAATCAGACATAAATACAATCCGGATTGGCACTCAGAGCACCAACCCTAACAAACTTAAATAAAAATATTCATCACATGAACATAAGAACCGTGTCTACTTATCACAACATGTAAAAAATATTTATATCCCATATAAATAAATAAAAACATAAACTTTTTCATAAAAAGTAAGAAAGGTTAAAAGTACTTTTCAACCTCGCTATAGATACCAATTGTAAGAACCGATTTCCTGCGCAGCGGAAGCATCTTAAGTACCGAGATCGACCTTAAAATTTTTTTCTACTATCCCCTCCTTATGGCCGAAACCATCCAACCCTTTAAGCTTATGTTTTGTGCTATTTTTGATGATTTTGACAACACCAAAACAGCCCCAAACAGATCAGTTTTTGTAACACCGAAAACACTCACTACAAACACCAAAAGCTCAATGTTTTAGCGCAATTTGGGGCAGCAGTTAAGGTCTATTTTTTCCACAAAATTATCCCAAAATACTCTTATTTCAACCCCTAATGTTCCTAAAAAACTGCACCAAACCCCAACATAAATCGAGCCCCTAATCATGGTGTTGATGCATGACAATGAGCAGTTTTTATGCTCATTACCGAGAACAAGGTAGACAAAAGTAGAAAGTTTTGTTTCGAATCCCAATAGATTTTCCGTGCTATAGCTCGCAACCAACAAAAGGAAGTGTATGTTTCACTCAAAAAACAAATCCTTAAACACTTTTGAGATTCAAATAATCACATAAAGTTTTTGTCTTTCGTTTGTTCTTCAACATTTGAGAGAAACTAAAAGACTTAGGAGGCTAGGATTAGACAAAAATGATTAGGGTAAAAAAAAATTACTTTTTTTTTATATCTAAGGTTCAATTTTTAAACAAATAAAACAAAACGCTTCCCCTTATCCCTCCAAAATTCGGCCATTAGGCCTTTCCACATGGGAAAATTTAATTTTTAAATGTCTTAATAAAGACATAATTAATTTCCCAAAATAAAACTTGTAATGAAGATATGAATTTAAAATCAAATTTTAAATCCATTTGTTTCAAAAAAATTAAAATTATATACAAAATATAATTTAATAATTAAAAGACTTAAAATATAAAATGTTAAATGAATACCTTATATAAAAATAATATAAGTTCCATGTTGACACGCTCAAAAATGGTTCTTTTGCTCCCAAGTATAAGAGTGTCGAAGTAATAAAATAACCCGTTAAGACCGGGATCGATCCACATGGAATAGATTTAATAGGATAAAATAACAATTGGAGTGAAAATTAAAAGACTAGATTTTTTGAAGTGATTTGAGAATTTTAAATTGGACTGCAACAATAAAATAAAATATTGGGATTATGGGATCTATTTTTAATATTTTAAATATAGAAATCTCATTTTTTAAATATATAAATTATCATTATTACCCAATTAATTTATTTCATGAATTAATTATGCTAAAACATATAAAACCAGTCATAAAGGCGGTGATAACTTTTGTCTATAACAAGTCCAGTTAGGTACTCGATTATGCCAAATAAATAAAACCAGCCATATAGGCGGTATCAAAGTTTGTTAATAATTAATCTAGATTTAAATTAAGTATTAGTCATTAGATTACAATTTACATATTGTGGACGCTAGATTTCGACCGAGGTTGAAATTCATCAATCGTATCGAGGTTGAAATTCATCAATCGTGTCGAGATTGAAATTCATGAGCTGTCGATTCAGTTCTTCATCGAGCCATTGATAGCGTGGGGACGGGATGGCTTCTTCAGTCGGTATTACTGCTAGACCCGGCCGGCGGTTCGGTTCCGGTTCGGAACCGAACCGAACCGGCCGGTTCCGGTTCCACAAGTGTGGAACCGGAACCGAACCGGTTAAATCCGGTTCGGTTCCGGTTCCACACTTAAGTGGAACCGGAACCGAAAACCGAACCGAACCGAACCTTTCGGTTCCGGTTCGGTTCGGTTAAATATTTTTTTTTTTTTTTTTGATTAATTTAAATAAAAAAAAATGAGATTAAATTTAAAAAAAAAAAATTTTATTACATTGAAGAGCTTGAGCTTAAATTTTTAAATATTTAAGTTGCCTACGTATCCTCCAAGGGTGAGAGGAATCAAAGCTCACGTAGTTCCATTACAAGTTTTAGTCTTTTAGACATATCCCCTTTTGTAAATTATAATTTTACAATTATCAATCATCATTATCGGTTGATCCTTCGGCTCCGGTTCCGCTTGCACTTGTTGCAGAAGCATTATCGAACAAATCTTCACAATCATCGGGGGCATCTTCTTGTTGTCTCAGATCAGCTCGAGTCCAATCATCCACACAAGCTGTTGCTTCTAGAGTGCTTGGATGTAATGAAGATCGCCTAGCTTCCATATATTACCTCCCAAGCTGAAGGCTTGCTCAACCGCAACGGTGGAAATAGGTGCTGCCAAGATCTCTTTAGCAATAATAGATAAAACAGATATATATTTTGATGCCGGTTCCACCATTCAAGGATTTTAAAATTTTTACTGCATAAACTTCATTAGAAAACTCAAAATTTGTAGATAAATAATTATCTAATTCAGGGTTATTAGTTGTCGTATCCCTAGCTTTTTTATTTCGTTGCAATAACCAACAATAATAGTAATTTACTGCTTCCGTTCCAAATGCCAGTGTAAAGGGAGTTTCGCCTGTTGAAGATCAGGCTGTCGTCCTGTATGACCACAACACCCCTGGAAGTTCATCCGCCCAAGCACCTTTAGCCTTCTCTAATCTCTTCTTCAAAGTATTCAGAATCATTTTGTTGGACGACTCGGCCTGGCCGTTCACTTGTGGGAAGCGTGGGGTTGAGAAGCTCAACTTTATGCCCCAATTCCTGTAGAAGTCTTGAAAGTGATAGCTGATGAATTGCGAACCGTTTTCAGTCACGATTTCTTTCGGTATGTCGAACCGACATATGATATTCTTCCAGATGAATGTTTTGCCTCTTGTCGCGTACTATGGTGAATGATTCAGCTTCGATCCACTTCGAGTGGTAATCTCTCAACACAAGCATATAGACACGCTGGCCTGGTGCGGCTGGGAGTTTTCCTACGATGTCCATTCCCCACTTCATGAACGGCCAATGAGACATGATGGGATTGAGTTTTTCTGGTGGGAGATGTGAAACTGGAGCAAACCTTTGACATTTGTCGCACCTCTTAGTGAATTCGGCTGAGTCGGACCTCATCATCGGCCAGTGGTATCCTGTCGAATGGGCTCGAAGAGCCAAGCTCCTACCTCCGAAGTGGTTCCCATATTCCCCCTCGTGTAGCTCCGTCAACACATGATGCGCTTCGTCATGTGTGAGGTACTTCAAGTAAGGTCCCGAAAATGATATTCTTAGCAGCTGATCGTCGAATATTGCGAACCTCGCAGACTATCTCTGGACTTTTCTGGCTTGGATTTTGTCGTCTGGAAGCACGCATTCTCGCAAATATTTAACAATAAATGACATCCAAGTGTCGACTGAATCGACCGATGCGACCATTCTTTCTTCCTTCCAAATTGCTGGCTAGTTCAAATATACCACTAGTATTGTGTGTGGTTTGTCTCCCTCCATTATTGACCCAAGGGTCGCCAGATCATCTACTTGGGAGTTCTCGCCTCTTGGGACTTGGGTTATGGTAAATTCCTCAAATGTCGACTGAATATCCTTTACCTTTTGTAAGTAGGATGCCATCTGTAGACCTCGTGCATGATAGGACCCCTGGATCTGGTTGACAATCAACTGCGAATCAGACTTAACTTCTATCTTTCTAGCTCCGAGTTCTTTGGCTAAGGACAACCCAACAATCAGTGCTTCGTACTCTGCTTCGTTGTTGGTAACTCTAAAACCGCACTTGATTGCTTGTTGTAGAATATCGCCTTTTAGAGTGGTAATAATTATCCCAATGCCGCACCCATTTTTTACTGGACCCGTCTACTGCGAGTTTCCACGGAATAGTCGATTGGATAGAACAGACTTCTGTTTCAGCTGCAGCAAGTAGGCCGGGAGTGAAGTCGGCCACGAAGTCCGCTAAAGCTTGAGATTTGATGGCGGTCATAGGCAGATATGTAATATCATGTTCCCCAAGTTCAATTGCCCACTTCATTAATCTCCCTGATAGTTATAATTTACGGAGTATACTTCTCAAAGGATATATCATGTATATTGTGATCGGATGTCCCTGAAAGTAGGGTCTGAGCTTTCTTGCAGCCGTAATCAGAGCGAATACCAACTTCTCCATTAACGGGTAGCGTGATTCTGCTCCCAGCAGGGCTTTGCTTACGTAGTAGACTATGAGTTGAGCTTCCACCTTTTCTCTAATTAAGAATGCACTAACCGCATGTTCTGAAACTGTTGGACAATTATGACCCATAGCGTCACTATTTGTACAGATCATGGTGTTGTTGTACAAATTAACTATGAGACAAAGGAGATTGCACTCTTATCATTTGTGATTAGATCACCTAGATATATAAATGATAGGAGGTCCCTATGATTTGTTCCTGGACGGAGAATGATATGAGACAATATCAGTCCACGAAGGATAAATCATTAAATATCCCTAGTCAGAGTATTATCGAGATTGGACATCGATAAATACGTAAAAGACTAGTATTACACTTGTGCACGTTTGTGAGGGCACAACAGCATAGTTCTCATATATTTGGGTATATGATACTCATGCAAGTGTAATAGGAGGTTGTGTTTTACCGATGGTACGGGAAACAGCTTCGCTCTGGATAGACCCCCCGCGGAATCTCATTGGTAGTATGACTATGTGTCTATGGGAGTTTACAATCAGGGTAGGTGTATTTGGTCTTAACCTGAGACTTGCACCGCTAATACATACGACAATCAATATACTTTAGTTGAGGTCGTCCAGGGCTTTAACTGGTTCTGTGTACGCCGATGCTGGGTATATTGGGAATCGTAGTGTGTTGGGTGTGATGTTAAGACAGAAGTGTCACTCCAGTCATATGGAGATGATGGTCACATAGGATACGGAAATCGTTCTCTTAAATGCTCGAGCTATCGAGATATTATGACAAGGTCATGTATATCCGATTATAGAGACTAGTTACCAGACATCCGATATGTGCTTCGTACGGGGCATACACAATTCCAGCCCCAGGCCTAGCACGTGAGCATCCGATACTGGATCGAAATACGCAATACTACGGTATACTACGCTTGATATAGATCACATATTCCTATAAGGATATTTCTGGAGAATTGGGTAGGCATGACGCTTTTCTAGAAGCCAACCTTGTCTTGTAAATCAGTACAAACGTAGTACGAGGTACTTACGTGTTCGGATAGTCCGACAACCGTATTTACTGCCAACATATCCGGGGATCTCATGGGTCGCTTCCCAAAGATTCACCGATGACGTATGACTCGCACTTTAATTAATCTGGGATTAATTTGAAGAGCGAGAAAATTAATCTGCGATTAATTGCGGAGATATTTTATCTGGGATAAAATATCGTTTAAAGAGAGAGAACGATTAATTTAGAATTAATCGATAAAATAATATATTCGATATATTATGCGAAATTGGATTTCGACGCGGAATTAAAATTAGATTTTAATTCGGGTGAACGAGTTAATTTAGAATTAATTCGTTGGCGAAGTGAATAGTGAATTCGCTAGGCGTAATCATTTAATTACAATGCAACGGAAAATTCGTTAATGTAGAATTAACGAACCCGAGCCCGAGAGTGATTGCGAGCGCATTCGTATTTCGAATTCGAGCGCGGCACGCAAGTCACATCAAGCGTCAAATCGCTAGTCGCATCAATCGTCAAATCACTTGTCGCTTTGAGTGATGTGTCATGACATGTTGTCACTTTATTAAAGTGATGTGAGTTGATGTGAATAGTGATGTGGTAGTTGAAAAGTAATTTTTCTTTTTGCTTTTTGACTTTTGACTTTTGACTTTTGCTTTTTGAAAAGTAAAAGGGATTTATTAAATAGAAATTGAAAAAAGTGGTAAATGGTTTTTAATTAATTTTGGAAATTACAAAACCTATTACACCTTTTTCTTTCTCTCTCTCATCATTCACGTTTTCCCTCCTCTCTCTCCTTCCCTCACACACGGCTTAGAGCCATTTCTTCTTCTTCTCCATTTTGGTCACTGCCGAATTGAAAGAGAAGCAAGTGAGAGTGTTTTGTTGCAAAACAAAAGTGCTAGCACACCTAGAGTCATCCTAAGGTGTTAGGGCAGTGTTCTTGTGAGCTTGGAATCTACTTTGGAGCTTGAAGCTTGGAGCTTTCATGGTGTTCATCAATGGCCGATTTTTGGAGACACAAAGAGGACCAAAATCGAGCCATCCACTGCCTTTGGGAGCCATTGCCGAGCCATCTTGGAGGAAGAAAAGGCTTGTGTTCCTTGAAGCATCCAAACCAATCATTGTGAGTATATGTTTCAGCCATTCTCCTTTGATGTATTCATGCGTTTTTCATGCTTATTTGATGGATTTTGGGACCTAATAAGAAACCAACAGAAACTCCCAGGTAGAGACAGAGCCTCTCGTTGTCGAGTGGCTTTGATAACAAATATGGAGTGGTAAGATATCGCTTGAGTCCTTTCAGCGCTTCTTCACAAGCGGCAGTCCACTCGAAGCTATTGGCCTTTTTCAAAGCTGAAAAGAACAGAAAACTCTTGTATGTGGACTTGGAGATGAGCCTGTTCAGTACGAAAATCCTCCTCGCTAGTCGCATGACATCATTTGGGCTGGAAGGTGAAGGGATTTCGAGGATTAACTTGATCTGGTCTGGATTTGCTTCTATCCCTCATCGAGTGACTACGTATCCCAGGAATTTCCCTGAAGCAACACCAAATGCACACTTAGTAGAATTCAACTTCATCCCGTACCTGTCCATGATGTTGAAGGCTTCCTTCAGATGCTCGAGGTGCTATTCCTATTTCGTAGACTTCACCAGCTTATCGTCTATGTAAACCTCCTTTGTCTTCCTAATTTGACTAGCGAACATCTTATTGACCAGTCGTTGGTATGTCACCCCTGTATTTTTCAGGCCGAACGGCATAACCTTGTAGCAGTAAATTCCTCGGTTGGTGACAAAGGCTGTCTTCTCCTGGTCATCTGGATGCATAAGGATTTGATTGTAGCCTGAATACGTATCCATGAAGCTCAACAACTCATGTCCAACTGTAGCATCGACCTTCGAATCTATGTGTGGTAGTGGGAATGAGTCTTTCGGGCAAGCTTTGTTCAAATCCGTAAAGTCGATGCAGACTCTCCACTTTCCATTCTTCTTTCTCACAACGACCACATTAGCAAACCACTCTGGAAACTGCACTTCCCTGACCGCTCCATTCTGCAACAACTTCTGAGCCTCTTCATCAATGATCTGATTCCTTTCAGGGCGAACTTCATTCTCTTCTGCCTGACCGGGGTGTGGTCTGTATCTACATGCAATTCGTGAGTAATCAACTCAGGGTCGATTGATGTCATGTCCTTGTGAGACCATATAAATCTGTCGTGTCGCTTCTTCAGGAATTCGATCAAGTCGGCTCGTAGTTTGGGATCCAAGTTAGCTCCAATTATTGCCTTGTGATATGCAAATTGAGAGTGAATTTGGACCTCGTCAAGCTCCTCCAGATTTGGTAGTGTCAATTCTGAGCAACGAGATCCACTCTGTAATTACTATATCGACTCATCTTTCACTTTCAAGGTCGTCTAGCAGCAGCTTCTGAATACAGATCTATCGCCTTTAATCTCTTGAATCCCCCATTTGGTTGGGAATTTAATAACTTGGTGATAGGTGGATGAGACCGCCCTCATGTCGTGAATCCAGGGTCTGCCAATGATAAGATTGTAGGCTGATGGGCTATCCAAGACCAAGAACGTGGTCATTTTGTTGACTCCTGCTACGTAGACTGTGAGTGATATTTCTCCCATTGTGAATTTCTGCTCCCCACTAAACCCAATCAGCACTATTGTCCACCTGCTATTTTATCCAACTCGGCCCCCATATCCGCGAGGGCTGTTGCGAAAATGATATTGGCTGAAGAGCCTGTGTCGACCAACACTCGCTTGATCATAAAGTTTGCCACTTTCAAGGAGATGACTAAAGCGTTGTGGTGCAGATTTAAACTGTGGGAATCTCCGTCGTCTGGGAACTTCATAGTCAAGTTGGTGAACATATTCTCTACTGACATTATAGTTTGAGAAATACTGCTAGCAAGAGCTCTCGAATGTCGTTTGGCCGTCGAATACGAAACTCCATTGATTTCTGATCCTCATGAAATAACATTAATAGTGTTGTTAATTGGTGGAGGTGGGGTCAGAGCTTTTCCTTGACCGTCTCTCTCGTCCCTTCGTGCCAAGGTAGCTTTCCCTTTCTCAGTGAGCAAATCTATCAAAAATCCTTTGTTTAATAGTTCCAGGACCTCTATTCTCAAAGCTACACCCTCTACCGTCGTATGGCCGTAGTCTAGATGGAATTCACACCATTTTCTGGTGTCTTTTTTGGTAGAGCCTTCCCTGGTACGTGGGGGCCACTTCATTTCACTTCTCATTTTCTTAAGTACCGAGACCAATTCCCCTAGGGAGATTATAAAGTTGTAGTCTGGGAGCCTGGGTTTGCTTGGTGGTGCTTCCTCCCGGTTTCTGTAATGCATTGGTCGTTTGTCAAAATCTTTATGGAAAGGCCTTCGCTCTCCTCGTTGTTGGTTTCTCATTTCCGTATGAGGATGAATAATCATATCGGATCACCTAGAAACAGCAGGCCTTCTATCAACCCGCGTATTTGGAACGTCCTCTCTTCTTTTGTTTCTTTTGTCCTCTTCCCACTTATTTCCACATGGGCGCATGCCAAGACCTGGTCCATCGTGTAGCATCGAAACTTGGTTAGTTTCTTGTAGAGTCCACTATCGTAGAGCAGTCAATTCCTGAAGGCCTCTACCGCTGTATGTTGGTAGAGATCCGGAATATTTATTCTTTCCCTATTGAACCGAGATACGTAGCTCCGTAAAGATTCCATTCTTCTCTGCTGGATGGAATTGAGATCGTCTGTAGTCTTCTCAAGTTTGCATGAACTTGTTGGACAATTATGACCCATAGCATCACTATTTGTATAGATCATGGTGTTGTTGTAGAAATTAACTATGTGACAAAGGAGATTGCTCTCTTATCATTTGTGATTATATCACCTAGATATATAAATGATAGGAGGTCCTTGTGATTTGTTCCTGGATTTAGAATGATATGAGACAGTATCAATCCACGAAGGATAAATCATTAAATATCCCTAGTAAGAGTATTATCGATATTGGACATCGATGAATACGTAAAAGACTAGTATTACATTTGTGCGCGTTTGTGAGGGCACAACGGCATAGTTCTCATATATTTGGGTATAGGATACTCATACAAGTGTAATAGGAGGTTGTGTTTTACCGATGGTACGGGAAACAGCTTCGCTCTGGATAGACCCCCTCAGAATTCCATTGGTGGTATGACTATATGTCTATGGAAGTCCGAAATCAGGGTAGGTGTATTTGGTCTTAACTTAAGACTTGCACCGCTAATACTTGCGACAATCAATATACTTTGGTTTTGGTCGTCCAGGGCTTTAACCGGTTTCTGTGTACGCCTCTTCTAGGTATATCGAGAATCGTAGTGTGTTGGGTGTGATGTCAAGACGGAAGTGTCACTCCAGTCATATGGAGATGATGATCGCGTAGGGATACAGAACTGGTTCTCTAAAAAGGTTGCAACCATCGGGATAATATGACTTGGTCATGATTATCCGATAATAAAGAGACTAGTTGCTCCTAATCCGATATATGCTTTGTACGGGGCAGACACTGTACCAGCCCCAGGCCTTGCATGTGATCATCCGATACTGGATCGAAATACGCAATACTACGTATATTACGCCTGATATAGATCATTATTCCTGTAAGGATATTTCTGGAGAATTTGGTAGGCATGGCGCTTTGCTAGAAGCCAACCTTGTCTTGTAAATCGGTAAAACGTAGTACGAGGTACTTACGTGTTCGGATAGTCCGACGACCGAATTTACTGCCAACCTATCCGGGGATCTCATGGGTCGCTTCCCAAAGATTTGACGATGACGTATGACTCGCACCTTTTATTAATCTGGGATTAATTAGACGAGAGAGAAAATTAATCTGGGATTAATTATGGAGATATTTTATCTGGGATAAAATATCAATTTAAAGAAAGATAACAGTTGATTTGGAATTAATGATAAATTAATATATTCGATATATTAAACGAAATTGGATTTCGACGCGGAATTAAAATTAGATTTTAATTCGGGTGAACGAGTTAATTTAGAATTAATTCGTTAGCGATGTGAATAGTAATTATGCTAGGCATGATTATTTAATTAAATTAGATTTAATTACGTCGCAACGGAAAATTCGTTAATTTGGAATTAGCGAACCCGAGCCCTGGATTATTTGCGAGCGCATTCACATTTCGAATTCGAGTGTGGCACGTAAGTCAAATCAAGCGTCAAATCGCTAGTCGCATCTAGCGTCACGTCATCTGTCAATCAAGTGATAGATGTCTTTCACTTTGAGTGATTGACGCCAGTCACTATTCATGATTGATGGATTGATGAGAGTTGATGGAGGTTGATTGGCTTTAATTGCTTGACTTTTTGAAAGCCAAATTCATGGTAAATGAATTTGAAATTCAAGTTAGTGTATTAGATACACTTTTGCCATCAACCAAACTCATCTCTCTCTCACTTCTTCTCCCTCTCATTCACGCCCTTGGGGCTGTTTTCTCCTCACTAGTTTGCCAAAACCGTGAGCCACAGGGAAGCAAAAGGTCATGATTTTATGGCAAAATCAAGAGTGCTAGCACACTACGAAGACATGCGAAGGTGATAGAGAAGTCCACCCATGAGCTTGGAATCGTTTGATGAAGCTTGGAGCTTGATGAAGCTCAACAATGGCCGAAAATGGAGCAGTCCAAAACATCCACTGCCGAATGCAGTAAAGAGGAAGCAGAAAAGTTTTGTTGCCTCACGCGTCGCTCAACCGATCGATGTGAGTATTCCGCGACTCCGTCGATGTATTCGCACTTATTTTCAATGTTTGAATCGATCTTGGAATGCTTAGTATTTTCCAACAATGGTATCAAAGCAAGGAAAATCATGAAATTGATTTAGGGCTTAAAATTTGGGTAAATTGTGTTTGAGCATGATTTATGAAATTGGATGAATGAATATGTTTAAATGTGTTTTAATTAAGGATTGATTAGAGCAATTTGAAAAAATTATGATTGGATCATTTTCCCCCAAATTTGGTGTTGGCCGAATGTTATGCCCTATTTTGATCTTGGTGATTTTTTGATTTTTGATCATGGGATGACTTGAATCAATTGGAAATATGGATTTAATGTTAATTTGGATTTAATTGGATTGAATTCGGAATTGATATGAAAATCCCTATATTGTCGAGACTTTGAGCATGTATATTGGGTTTGATTTTTGTTAAATTGTGTTGGACATGATTTAATGATGATAAGCATGATTAATTAGGCTAATTTGATGTTTTAGAAATATTGATTTGGGTAATTAATAATGTTATACACTTTAGTTTAATTAAATGTGAAATTGGATTTTGTAATTTAATTAAATTGGGCCTTAAAATTGGATTTGGGCTTGTTATGTTGTAAATGGGCTTATTGGGCTTGGTTGCACCAAGATGGGTTTAGGAAAATGGTTGGATCCAATTGGGCCCAAAACCGCTTCCATAAAGCCCAAATGCGACTAATGGACATTTAAAGTTTAATTGGGCCTAATGGGCCTAAATTGATTTCTAGGCTTATGGGGTAACTCCCGGATTGGAATTTGGTTATTGGGTTCGACCCGAGTTGACCAAAACTCCACGCCTTAAGAAATTAATTAAAAGCACATTGGACTTTAATTAAATTAATATTGGATATTAATCGGGCTTTGAAACCCGTAACGATTAAATTTGGAATTTAAGTCGTAAAGGTTCGTTAATAAAGTGTAGTATTTAATTTGGAATTAAATAGCGAATTAGAATTAAATGCATATTGAATTGGATTTAGTTATGTAATTTAATTTAATTCGAGAATTCGTACTTTGAGTACTTATTCGCAAAATGAGTTTGACTCGAACAAAATCAAATCGTTGTTTGAACATTGGATGATCACTAATTATCAGATTAATTAATTTGATTAGATTGATTGATAACATACTTGTGTGAATACATGGTTGCGATGCATGAATAATGTATATCAGATGGATATTAGATGGGTGGGGCAATTTTAGAAATTGTTGTAATAAATTTGGAATTTATTAATTGGACCTGCGTGTCCAGCCTTATCATCTCCATATTCTTTGTATTCTCTTCTCACCCATTCCCCTAAATGTAAATGAGGTTTCTTTAGAAGTGTAGTGTAACGGGTAAAAGTAAATACTTGTGCTAGAGGGAGAGAGAAAGAGAGAGATTTGATCTAGGATCAATGTGTAAAGTATCCATCCGCATATCATTATTATTTATTTATACGCGCTTTATTATGTGTTTAGAATGCATGTTTAAGGGTGTATGATGATGAGACCTTAACAAAGATAATAAATTGGTTGCCAATTTGCACTCGAAAAACCCTCGCAAAATATTAAGCGTTTTTCCTTCCATTGAGTGATTCTCACTCAAGATCCAAGACTGGCATTGGCTTGTTGGTCAAAGTCAAGGCCTTTGTCCGTCGATGATGTGTTTGAATCATGAGAGCTTTGTTCCATTTTGGTGTCTTATCCAAGTTGTGGTTTGTTGGCCAAAGTCAATACCACTTCTTGTCCATCGACATTGATTACGAAGCTTTCCATGGTCAATGGGCCACGCTTAACTGGGATCACTAAGTTTGTTGTGCCAAAGCCAAGGCTTAGTTGATTCAGAGGAAAAAGGTTAGGCAATACATTGGATGTATTGGCATATATAAGATATATGTTTCGGACTTGGACGTCCCCCTACTGGATCTAGGAATTGGATTAGATCCAATTGATTTTAGCGATCTACCTAGTTAATTATCATTCAAATTTTTTGGCCAAAGTCAAGATTGTGTGATATTTAACGGGATCCTAGCCCGCTAGGAAACACGGTTTCCCGAGTACTCGACGGAGGGTTAGAGGCTCGCCGAAAAATAGTGGGAGGCAAAAATTGAATTTGCAATATTCGTTTAATTACTTGCCATACGCGCTCAAACAAATATCATTCGTCAAATATATTAAATGTTAGTTGGACTAATATTTAACGTTGTTTTAATTAACAGTTGGACTGTATTCAAACTAATCATTTATAGTTGGTTATATAATTGGATTATAGTAATCAATATATTTGATTTAATTAAAGTATAGTTGATTAAAATAGTTGGACTATAATAATCATTATATTTAATAGTACCTAAATCATTGATTAAATAGTTGGACTATTAAAATCAAGATAAATTGAAAGATTGACATTTAAAACATAATCCTAGGGAAAATGTATTTAAATGGTTTAATTTTCAAATTGGGAATTAAATTTCAGGATGGTCCTGGAAACTAATAAGTTACTTTATTTGATAAAATAACATATTATGCCTAACCCCGGAGTTAAGCAAATAGTAGAGCATAATCTTTGGAAGATTTATGTAATGATAACTTAAGTGTTTAATCCATTAAGCTTGTCGCAGTAGACTCCTTAATTTCTTAATCAGAAATAAGGATTAGATCCTTAAAGTATGATAATGAAATTGAAGGATCTTCATAAATCTATACTTAGATTTTAGAAGTACTAAATTGCAACAGTAAACTCTTGGAGAGTTAATGACTATTCTCAAGGAGATAAAGTCAAAGTTTACAATTAGGCAAGTAGCGCAAGGCGCACCTTACTTCGATATTCTAGAAACCCGAGGCTTGGCCAAAGGCTTCTGGAATATGAAAAGGGCAAAGGCAAAATCATTATAATCTTCTGGGAAGATAAATGACATATCCCAAAATATCTGCCTAAATGTGGCAAACGGGATCGCGGAAGCGTGACTGCCGTTTGGACAAAGCAGACATGAAGGAATTGAAGACGGGCAAGGCTCTGACTTCAAATATGATTGTCATAAATATGTCACTACTAGTATTAAAATTAGATTTTAAATACTTAGTGTGACACATAAATATGCATTGATGTTCAGAATCTGCTGTGAGCAGAATACTGACTTCAGTAGAGATTAATCTGCGAAATGGAAACGGGACGAAAGTCGCTGTTTTAACCGCAGAAACCTAAATTTAGGAACTACCCTCAGGTGTGTACCTAAATTTGGAAACTGTTATAATGTAATTAGTTTGACTAGATACATTATCTCTATATCAGTGTTTAACCCGATGCGGGTGAACCTTTATATTCTAGAACACTAAAGTGTTTTATTATATAAATATGATATTGAGATAAACACATTAGATGTGAATAACAACATTTATATTTTGAATATAAATAAATCTCAAACATAAACATGACAAAAAAACAGATCAAACTGATTTGATCAGAAGAAACTTAATTATGGCATTGTTGTATGGGACACAATTAAACAAGAATCGTATATCCACACTTTTGAAGAGTGGATACTAGGACTGATTTGATCCTAATCAAATAAAGTCTACGAATCTAGTTTATTAGGCAAAGTGCCTATAACACATTTACTTGGTAAAAGTGCAAATGCCACAGATTTGTTAGCCCTAGTTCATAGTGAAACAAGTGGGCCCATATCTAGCTAGGCTAGAGGTGGATATGAATATTTCGTGACCTTTACGGATGTGGCATCGCGTAGTGGTTATGTTTTTCTTTTGAAACACAAATCGGAAACTTTTAAAGTTTTCGACACGAAATAGACAAACAGATTGGCTAAAGTATTAAACCGTCACGGTAAGACCGTAATGGAAAATACTTAAGCAATAATTTTCTAATATACTTGAAAGAGTAAAGTATTCTTTCAAATGAAGACTCCTCCCGGAACACGTCAATTTGACGGTGTGTCCGAAAAAGAGTAACCGAATTTTGTTGGACATGATAAGGTTAATCATGAGTCGCTCTGAGCTACCGTTTCCTTCAACGGATAAGCATTAGACAGTGCAAAACTTATTTTGAATAAGGTTCCATAAAAATCTGTTAGACAGATTTCATATTAGATATGAACAGGAAAGAAACCTGGTTTTCTCATTCCTGGAGATTTGGGTATGCTAGGCATATGTTTGGATGATACCAAACTAAAACCCAAATTGGACAAGTGCCGAATTGTAGGTTATCATAGGGACACCAAAGTATAGTACTTATACAACTCACATAAGAACAATTAGATTGTTGCTCGCCATACAGTTTTCCTAAGAAGAATACCGATATGCAGTGGTAAGTGGGAGGATAGTATAACTCGATGAAAATCAGAGTGATACTGTTCCAGGCACCGAATCTTAATGGAACATATATAGTTCATCAAGGATGAAACTATACCAGTAATCTTCGAATACACAAGAACCGCGTGAGTCGGAGAGAGTCAGAAGACAACCTGGGGTATGGGTTTCTGATCTCACCTCATAAAGATGTCAATCTTATTGAGGTATACCAACTGACTATGTATGAGGAAGTGATACAAGGTATCGACTCCCTATTATGACAAAGTGTCATAAATCCAAATTGGATTCCATGTATATCAACAAGTTTGGATACTAGTTGATGTACCACAAGGCATTGTGTCTATTGGTACTTATAAGTCTTCAAGGAAGACATACATGGATGGCAACATACCAACGTATAAAGCTAGGCTTTTAGCGGAAAGGTATCGTTATCAATATTGTGTTGATTACGACGTAAACTTTTAACTGTTGCCACGGTAAATCCATTTGCATAGTGCTTGCTAATGCTACATGTTTCATTTATGAAATATGTCAGCTGAACGGGAAAATCGCTTTCCTGAAAAGGAAACCAATAGGAGGATGTTTACAACATCCTGTCGGTTTTGTCGTACCAAAACTAGCAAACAATGTTTGCAGGTTATTCGATCCATGTTTGGATTGAAGTAATCATTAGGTTTTTGGAATTGTCGTTTTGATGTAATCATAATGGTTTATGATTTAATTCAAAACGAAAATGATTCTTGTGTATATAAGAGGGTTAGTGGGAGCTCACTGACAATGGCTGTCATGTATAATAATGATAATATGTCATTTCTTGGAAATGATATTCCCATAACAACAATCGGGGAAAGCTTGGCTTTCGAGAAAACTCTCCGAGAAATCGTACATTGAAAAATATACGCGACCTGGTGTCTCATACGCTTTGAGCATATGGAGTCACAATCGGGCCAATCCAAGTGATAATCACTGGATTGATGTTAAGAACATCCGTTAGTTTCTTAGAGAACTAATGATGCTGTCTTAAACTATGGAGAATGAGAACTTGAAGTGACTGGGATCACTGTAGTAAGTTTCCTAAACCGATAAAAATGACTATAAGTCGCAAACGGTACTATAAAGTTTGAATAACGGAACAGTGAGCTGGAAATCTACCAAGCAAGATACTGTTACCGAATAAACAACAAATGTGGGTTATTGCTGCAGCTGAGGCAACAATAGAAGCCATTTGGGTCGATACAAATCTAATCAGATTAGATTTAGTTCTGTTAGCAGCTGAGCTATGCGTCAGCACAGGCTAAAGAATTAATGGTCTCATCAACGATCCAGATACATACTTTGACTATTCATCTGATTCGTTCGGATCATACATCGTGGCGATGTGATGATCGTATAAATCGCATCAAACAATAATCATGCAAATCCGCTGACGAAAGTCTTTCCTCAGCAATTTGAGCCAACCGTACATAGTTCGGGTGTTAGACAATCGAATGACTGGCTATAGGCCAAGTGGGAAATGTTGGACAATTATGACTCATAGCATCACTATTTGTACAGATCATGGTGTTGTTGTAGAAATTAACTATGTGACAAAGGAGATTGCTCTTTTATCATTTGTGATTAGATCACCTAGATATATAAATGATAGGAGGTCCCTGTGATTTGTTCCTGGATTGAGAATGATATGAGACAGTATCAATCCACGAAGGATAAATCATTAAATATCCCTAGTCAGAGTATTATCGAGATTGGACATCGATTAATACGTAAAAGACTAGTATTACACTTGTGCGCGTTTGTGAGGGCACAACAACATAGTTCTCATATATTTGGGTATATGATACTCATGCAAGTGTAATATGAGGTTGTGTTTTACCGATGGTACGGGAAACAGCTTCGCTCTGGATAGACCCCCTCGGAATTCCATTGGTAGTATGACTATGTGTCTATGGAAGTCCGAAATCAGGGTAGGTGTATTTGGTCTTAACTTGAGACTTGCACCGCTAATACTTGCGACAATCAATATACTTTGGTTTTGGTCGTCCAGGGCTTTAACCGGTTTCTATGTACGCCTATTATCGGTATATCAAGAATCGTAGTGTGTTGGGTGTGATGTCAAGACGGAAGTGTCACTCCAGTCATATGGAGATGATGATCGTGTAGGGATACAAATGGTTCTCTAAAAAGGTTGCAACCGTCGGGATAATATGACTTGGTCATGATTATCCGATAATAAAGAGACTAGTTGCTCGTAATCCGATATATGCTTCGTACGGGGCAGACACTGTACCAGCCATAAGCCTTGCATGTGATCATCTGATACTGGATCGAAATACGCAATACTACGTATAATACGCCTGATATAGATCCTTATTCCTGTAAGGATATTTCTGGAGAATTGGGTAGGCATGGCGCTTTGCTAGAAGCCAACCTTGTCTTGTAAATTGGTAAAACGTAGTACGAGGTACTTATGTGTTCGGATAGTCCGACGACCGAATTTACTGCCAACCTATCCGGGGATCTCATGGGTCTCTTCCCAAAGATTCACCGATGACGAATGACTCGCACCTTTTATTAATCTGGGATTAATTAGACGAGAGAGAAAATTAATCTGGGATTAATTGTGGAGATATTTTATCTGGGATAAAATATCAATTTAAAGAGAGATAACGGTTAATTTGGAATTAATCGATAAATTAATATATTCGATATATTAAACGAAATTGGATTTCGACGCGGAATTAAAATTAGATTTTAATTCGGGCGAACGAGTTAATTTAGAATTAATTCGTTAGCGACGTGAATAGTAATTATGCTAGGCATGATTATTTAATTAAATTAGATTTAATTACGTCGCAACGGAAAATTCGTTAATTTGGAATTAGCGAACCCGAGCCCGGGATTATTTGCGAGCGCATTCACATTTCGAATTCGAGTGCGGCACGTAAGTCAAATCAAGTGATAGATGTCTTCACTTGGAGTGATTGACGCCAGTCACTATTCATGATTGATGGATTGATGTGAGTTGATGAAGGTTGATTGGCTTTAATTGCTTGACTTTTTTAAAGCCAAATTCATGGTAAATGAATTTGAAATTCAAGTTAGTGTATTAGATACACTTTTGCCATCAACCAAACTCATCTTTCTCTCACTTCTTCTCCCTCTCATTCACGCCCTTGGGCCTGTTTTCTCCTCACCGGTTTACCAAAACCGTGAGCTATAGGGAAGCAAAAGGTCATGATTTTGTTGCAAAATCAAGAGTGCTAGCACACTACGAAGACATGCGAAGGTGATAGGGAAGTCCACCCATGAACTTGGAATCGTTTAACGAAGCTTGGAGCTTGATGAAGCTCAACAATGGCCGAAAATGGAGCAGTCCAAAACAGCCACTGCCGAATGCAGTAAAGAGGAAGCAGAAAAGTTTTGTTGCCTCGCGCGTCGCTCAACCGATCGATGTGAGTATTCCGCAACTGCCTCGATGTATTCGTACTTATTTTCAATGCTTGAATCGATCTTGGAATGCTTAGTATTTTCCAACAGAACTTGCAAATTGTTGCACGAACTTGTCTGCTAGCTGTTGGTAGGACTCGATGGATCTGTAGGGCAGGTTGATGAACCAAGTGAGGGCTGGCCCTGCCAATTTTTCTTCAAAACATCTGCACATTCCAGCTTCCCATTGGCTAGGCGACAAGCCAGTCGATATCATCTTGTACTTGTAGTGTATTACGTGGTCGTCTGGATCAGTGGATCCATCATATAGCTTCATTTCGGGCGGGCTGAATTTTCGAGACAGTTCAACAGCTACGATTGACTCCACGAATGGGGTATCAGAAATTGCTCAAGCTCTGCTCTTTCTAATTGGTGGCCTTGCCCTTGGTAATCTGGACATGATTGCTTCCTTGAATTCCATCATCTCTCTTCTCATGGAGGATGCAATTTGATGAGTGGGATCGAGAGTGGAATTCGGGCCATGAGGAATTGGTGGGTTGTTGTCAATTTGCCCATCTGATGTGGGTGGGACTGTTGGATTGCTTAGATTGATGGTCTGACCAAGGATGTTGTGATGCTGAAGATCTGACGACAACTGCTCCAGCTGTTTTTGTAGGCTCACGTTGGAGTTTCGCATTGTCAAATTCTCATCTTCTAAGGCTTGTAAACGTTCTTGGAGCATGGCAAGTTGTGTAGCCATGGGATCTGGCGTCTACTCGTTGCCTGAAGCCATTTTCAGTTGTTTGTAAAGAGCGAATCAAATGAGTTTTTTTACAAAAATTCGCTTAGGGCCCCACGGCGGGCGCCAAATTGTGGACGCTGGATTTTGGCCGAGGTCCACAATCGAGAATTCAAATGAAGGGCACCAGCGAACCTGTAAAATAAGGGTAGAAAAAGCGAAGAGGTTACTACCCAACGGTGTGGTAGGAGCCGTAGGCACTCCGACGCTCAAGTCAGTAGTGTGAATAAGTCGAAAATAGGGAGAACAAGGTCTGAAGTTACCTCAGTCTCCGTTTTTTTGTCGTGAGGACTATGGATGTGATGATTTCTTGAATGGTATACAGCGGAATTGTCTTCTGTTTGATCCCTCTATGTGCCTTGGCTCCTCTTTTTTATAGGTCCTTCTGTCGTGGGGTCATTTAAACCTCTTCTACCTGTTGGATGTGTTAATGGAGGGTTTATGACCGTAACTGTTGATTAATGGAGTTCATTATTGTAGGCGTTTTCCCAATCCAATTACTCATGAATCCGTTGGCCTTCCTAAGCTGTTAAATCTGTGACGATGGTCCATAGGTTGGTCTGGTCTCTGGTGCTAACCGTAACACACATACTTTTATTGCTGAAAGAAAAAGAAAAAACAAGAAAGCTTTAAAGAAAATAAAACACACAAGATTTGGATCCCTTCACAAAATTCCAGAGAGAATCGTATGAAGAAAGTTTATTTCTTAAGGTGCTGAGCACCTCTATTTTTAGAAGAGGGCTCCGCACTCGCAAAAGCAATTTGCAAAAATGTCAATTCCCACCTTTTAATTTTTTTTTATTTCGGTGGATTGTCAATTCCCACCTTTCATTTTTTTTTGTTCTTGTTTTTGTCTTTAAATATTACATATGGAATATTTTAGATTCTTCATCAATTTCAGTCTTGAAAACTTCAGAATTCGAAAATCTTATGAGTATCAATGTTGTAGATCTTTGAGTCTTCTTTCATCTGGAACTTGAATCACCTTAATCCGATATTGGAGTAAAAAGTTATGGCCAAAATACGAGCATTGTAGAGGGTTGGAATTTCCGAAGTTGTACACTGTTAGAACACCCTATAAAATTTATGGCCTCCAAAATCCAAATATCAAGTCTATTTTTCTAAATATTATTTCACATACATAAAGATAAAAATCACAATAAAAATATATAAAACATAAATTTAATTAATATGCTAAATTAAGGGGATTAATGAAACTAAAATGTAAAATGATTGATTTTTTTCTTTTAGTAAATATGTACTTTTTAGTATTCATCACACCCCCAACCAGCTTATTACTAGTCCCTAGTAATTTAAGCAAAAAATTTTAAAAAGATAAATTCTTATCCAAATTTATAATTATTTTCTTTCTTTCTAAATGATCAAATAAAGAAATTCTCCAGTACTTTTTACTCTTTTACCATACACTCATAAGAGAAAATATCAATCAATTCATTGTGCCCACAATAATCACAAGTCTTGTTGAAAAAAGAGTAATATTTTTGTTATATCAGAATTCACACATTTTTGGCAATGAAAATTTATTTATAAATACAAAAATAGTTTTTTTTTTTAAATAATGATGCATCTTCGATCCTCGTAACGAGCTTTGGGAGAGTGACTCCCAAATCCATTGACTTTAGGGCACTAGGTGTTAAGACACCCCTACAGACTTAATTGCTCGGATCTCAGATATTAACAAGGAAAAAATGTCTAATTTCCTTAAGCTTTCTCTTTAACCCATGTAACGAGATGTAGGTCAATGACTCCCAGACCAGTTGGCCTTAGGGCACTAAGTGTTAAAACACCCATAGGACTTAATTGCTCGAGTTAGAGTGGCTACGAAATCGAACTTATTCCATATTTTTTTTCTTTTTTTATCTTTTTTTTTTAATTAACTCAAGCTCTACCGTTTTACGCGAATAATCACTGCTTATTGAGACAAGATGTCTGGTTACTAAATAAGAGCATGGTTAGATTTTTTTGAATAAAAACTCTAATTTCAATGCCTTTAGGTGTTGCCTCCAATAAACTAGAGAACTGAATATTACAAAATTTTCACTTACAACCCATGTTTATATGTTACCATGTATGTTGATAATACCTGTCAGATGAGCATATGAAGATCAAATTTAATCAATATTATGGAGAATTCACAAATTTAATTTTAAAAAAAAAAAACAAAAATAATTTGTTACGAATTACTTTGAGATGCATCTCAGGAGCGAAAACTCATTACACAACCACCTCTGAACAATAATTTCACTTGGTTAGTCAATAATTTGTTGTTAGTTTGTGTGTAGCAGTTTTATTTTTTTTGAAAAAAACAAGAAAATCAACACAAAACACTTTTTTTTTTACACATAAAATAACAACAAAGCAAAAACAATATAAAAGAAATTTTTTTTAAAAAAAAAACACAACAACGAAACATAAAAAACAAAAACTATCTAGTCAATTATCCCCTCCCCCCAACCAATTTGAGACATTGTCCCCAATGTCCGAAAAAGAAGAAGTAGAGTTTAGAAGACATCACCTGGTTAATGTGGAATTGACAATTGAATCTACGACTATTTAAAAGAAAAAAAATTACAGATTAAGATTCAAGTCCACTCTACGCTTCTTGCCACGAACGTTATCAGACCAGTTCAACTTGGAAAGAATGGGGTCGATTTTTGGTTCATAAGCTAAAAGTTGGTCAATTAAATCATCAGCTTTTCTTGTAGTTAGGAAGATATCTTTTACCGGTTTTGAAATAAACCCATTTCTTTTGGCATCCCCAAGAAATACAAAAAGAAAATCGAAAAATCCATCAACGTTAAGTAGCCCAATGGGTTTTTGGTGAATGTTTAAGTTTACCCATGACGCAACTGTGAATATTTCTTCCAACGTGCCAAGCCCACCTGGTAAAGTAATAAAAGCGTCAGCATGATTGATCATTTCAGTAAGTCTTTCAGACATACTTGAGACAATAACTTCTTCTCCATTTGATTTTTCGATGAGGTTTTCCTCTATCAAAGTTTTGGAATGATCCCCATAACTTGACTGCCACCTTCTTGCACAACTTTTGAAACATATCCCATCAGTCCAAGATTACCACCGCCATATACTAAGTGCAAGTTTCTTTCCGCCATAACTCTACCCAAATCTTTTGCAACCTCAATAAATTCTGGTTTAGTTATAGATCCAGTTCCACAAAATACACAAATATTAATGACCCGTCTTCTTGAAGTTGTTTCCATTTTTATTCTCTCTTATATGGATGGGTTAAAGAGAGAAATAACGAGATGTATATATGGATCATAAAAAAATGGTGAGTAAAAAAAGCACTAGTACCTGCAAAATGACAATTGTCAGATGAACAATAAATAGATCGTGAAAGTCAAAAAGTTTAGATATTATCGGAAAAAGTAAAGGAAATCAAAACAGTAAATTAAAGCAAAAGAAATCAAAGCAATAAAAAATGTACTAGTAGTTTTCATTGTGGCTCACATATTCTTCTGGTTTTACGTCCAGTAACGGCTTGAACTCCCTCTATTGGTCGAAGATAGGCTTCCCATCCAATTTTTTTATAAATTGGCAAATAGGGTCTTTTAAAGTCAGATTCCCGAGATTGTATTGTTGTCTTTCTTTTTGAAATTGTGTATGCAAATTGCGAATTACTCGATGAACATGTCCACTAGGATGCGTCTCATGAGTCAGTGATATATCATCTAAAGACTCCTTACTCAAGCCATTTCTAATGAATTGAATTTTATCTTCGCGATTGTCAGACATCATTCCTAAATAACGACAACGAGTGTTGCACGTCCAACATGCACATTTATAACAAACACCAAACTATTTAGCTCTTCGTTTCTTAATATATGTGTTTTTCCCTAAACCATGCATGTATGAAATGAAAGAGTCAGATGACTCACATGCCAAGCGAACCCTTGCTTCAATTATCCAACGAATATCAATAGGAATACCATGGATCATCAGAAGTCCCATTCTTTCGTTGCGTGCTTTGTAAATTTTCATCAGAGTATTTTGGGGGAGAGAAGGAAAATGATTGTGGAGTTTTGCAAGAGTTTCTTCCATGCGTTAATTGTAGGGTATCAATAATTTTAGGAAACTAAAAGAACCGACTTAGAGTCACATAGTACCATTATTCGTTGTTTAATCGGGGTGCAAGGTTCTGAAAAAAAATGAAAAGATAAAAGAATTCTACAAAACTCAAGAAAAATTGAAGTTAGACAAATACAAAAGAAAAGAAAAGAAAAGAAAATACATCAATCACAGTACACTGGGTTTGAAAGGAAAAAAGATTCTTGAAAATTTTAACACTCCAAAAATGGTTTCAGACGTTGTCAATTCACTTTAAATACATCATCATCCCTATTAATTCTCAATGTAAATAGCACCATATGGATAAACGTGTTTCAAAATAAATGGGCCATTACATTTGCATTTCAATTTTCCAGGAAATAAATGAAGGCCAAAATTATAAAGCAAAACTTTTTGACCAATTGCAAAAGTTTTCATGAATTTCGACTGTAGTTTTAGCTTTAAGAATTTTTGCATTCTCATATGAATCATTTCTTAACTCTTCAAGTTCATTTAATTGCACTTTTCGTTCATGAATGACCTTTTCAAGGTTTGAATTGAATGCTTTAATAGCCCAATATGCCTTATGCTTAAGTTCTATAGGCAAATGACAAGGTTTTCCATAAACTAGACGATATGGAGACATTCACAAAGATGTTTTGAAAGCTGTTCGGTATGCCCAAAGTGCATCAGTCAGTCGAAGAGACTAATCTTTGCGATTTGGGTGACCATTTTTTCCAAAATTTGTTTGATTTCCTTATTTGCTAGTTCAACTTGACCATTTGTCTGAGGGTGATAGGAGGTAGAAACTTTATGTGTAACTCCATACTTTTTCATTAAGGACTTAAAAGGCCTGTTACAAAAATATTTACCTCTATCACTAATAATGGCCCGAGGAATTCCAAATCGACTTAAAATATTTTCTTTTAAAAATTTAATCACGGTTTTGTGATCAATATTTCGACAAGGGATCGCCTCAACCCATTTTGAGACAAAATCAACTGCAACTAAAATATATAAAAATCCAAATGATGGTGGAAATAGACCCATGAAATCTATTCTCCAACAATCAAAGATTTCAATAACAATGATGGGATTTAAAGGCATCATGTTTCTTTTTGAAATGGATCCCAACTTTTGACAATTCTCACAAGTTTTGCAAAAAGCATGAGTATCTTTAAAAATGGTGGACCAATAAAATCCACATTGCAAGATTTTTGCAGCGGTTTTCTTAGATGAGAAATGACCTCCACATGCTTCTGAATGATAAAATTGAATAATACCACTTATCTCACTGTCCGGTATGCATCGTCGGAAAATTTGATCAGGGCAATACTTGAACATATATGGATCGTCCCAATATAATCTTTTGACTTCGGTCAAAAATTTCTTCTTGTCTTGATGGCTCCAATCTAGAGGTATTTTTCATGTTGCAAGAAAATTGACAATGTTAGCATACCAAGTTAGTGTATTTACAGAAAATAAAAATTCATTAGGAAAATAGTCATTGATGAGTTGTATCAATTGATGACTCATTTGTGAGTCTCGATAAATGATCTACAACCACATTCTCTGCTCATTTTTTATCATTGATTGTGATATTGAATTCCTGAAGCAACAAAATCCATCAGAGTAATCTTGGCTTTACATCCTGTTTAGACATCAAATATCTAATAGCAGCATGATTAAAATAAACAATGGTTGAAGAACCAATTAAATATGATTGAAATTTATCCAATGCAAATATTACAGCAAGTAGTTCTTTTTCTGTGGTAGTGTAATTCATTTATGCACTGTTTAAAATTCTACTTGCGTAATATATTACATCTGGTTTACCTTCATTTCTCTGTCCTAGCACTGCACCAACTGCATAATCACTGGCATCACAAATTAGCTCAAAAGGCAAAGACCAATCAGTGGATTGCATAATAGGAGCAGAAGTCAAAAAATGATAATCTTTTCGAATGATTTTTGACATTCTTATGTCCATTCAAATGTTGCAACTTTTAATAGGAGGTTACACAAGGGTCTGGATATGATACTAAAGTTTTTGATAAACTTCATATAAAATCATGCATGTCTTAAAAAAACGGATTTCCCTGACTATTTTTGGTGATGACAATTTAGAGATTACCTCTATTTTTGCCTTGTCAACCTCAATACCTTTAGATGACACAACGTGTCCCAAAACAATTCCCGAATTAATCATGAAATGATATTTTTCCCAATTTAACACAAGTAATTTTTCTTCACATCTTTTCAAAATATTTTCCAAATTATTCAAGCAATTATCAAATGAATTCCCAAAAACAGTTATATCATCCATAAAGACCTCTAAACAGTGTTCAATCATGTCACTAAATATGATTAACATGCATCGTTGAAATGTTGTTGGTGCATTACAAAGTCCAAAAGGCATTTTCCTAAATGCAAATGTTCCAAAGGGACATGTGAATGTATTATTTTCCTAGTCTTCTAAAGCAATGGCAATTTGATAATAATCTGAATAACCATCAAGAAAATAATAGTAGGGATGTCCTGCTACTCTTTCTAAAATTTAGTCAAGAAAATGTAAAGGGAAATGATCTTTTCTAGTGGCATCATTTATTTTCTATAGTCAATGCACATACGCCAACTAGATGAGATTCGAGTTGGAATTAATTCTCCTTTATCATTTCTCACAACAGTTATTCCAGAGTTTTTAATTACAACTTGTGCAGGACTTACCCACTTACTATCGGAGATAGGATAGATAATGCCTACATCAAGAAGTTTAAGGACTTCTGTTTTTACCACTTATTTTATGTGAGGGTTCACTCTTCTTTGGGGTTGACGATTTGTCCTAGCATTATCTTCTAAATGTATTCTGTGTGTGCAGATCAATGGATTAATGCCTTTTATGTCTTTTAAAGTCCATCCAATTTCCAGTTTATGTTCTTTCAATACATTTAACAACTTAACTTCTTGATTGCTTGTGAGGGAAGCAGAAATTACCACAGGGTAAGTTTGTTTGTCTCCAAGAAATGCATACTTCAATCCTTCTGGTAAAGTCTTTAACTCCAATTTGGGTGCTTCCTCGTGTTTTTCTTCTTCTAGTGCTCATAGTTCCTCAAATTTTTATTTTTCTCCATCGTCTTCTAGTACCTATGTAGAAACAAGTGAAAACTCATTAGGAATATCCGAATTTAATTACAAATTTGATTCAAGAAAATTAGCAGTATAAATTTTCGTGGGATCAGATAAACTCCCCTGAATATGTTCCTCCAAAATTGGTTCATTAAGTTCTATGCTCTCGTTTTCAATGTCCTCATCATATGGTTGTTTGCACATATTAAAAACATTAAGCTCCAACATCATATTTCCAAAAGACAAATTCATGATTTCATTCATGCAATTAATTAAAGCATTAGTTGTTGCTAAAAATTGACGATAAAGTATTACAAGAATTGGCTTATAACTGTCTTCTACAGGTAGGGGATCCGATCCGATTCAATAAGAGTTGATTTGTTTGGTTCGATCAAAATTTGAGTCATTATCGGATCGGATTTGATCCGATAACTATCGAATCGAATCAGATTTATTCAATCCGATTTGATATCTTAACGAATCAGATAAATTCGATTTAATAATAAATCTGAATCCGATAGAGCATCCGATTTGATAATGAATCTGATAGTGGATTCGATTTGATAACGGATCTGATTCGATAACAGATCCGATTCGATAAAATTGATTTGAATTTTAAGTTATCCGATCCGATTGGATAAAATTGTTATGAATTTACAAATTTTCAGATCAAATTTTCGAATCAGATCTATTATCGAATCGAAATTGTTATCAAATCGAATCTACTATCGGATTTATTATCAAATCGGATTCTCTATCGGATTCGAATCCGTTATCAAATCGGATTCTCTATCGAATTCAGATTTATTATCAAATCGGATAAGATCTGATTCGATCCGATAGTTATCAAATTTATCTGATCCGATCCGAAATTCAACAAACAAACCAAACACGATTTGATCGGATTCGAGAGCCAGATTTGATCCGATATTATCGGATCGAATCGGATCGGATCTAATCCGATCTGATTCGATGCCCAGTCCTAGCTACAGGTTGTGTTTCCAAGATAATAAAATCCACATAGTATATGAATTTCTCGACTTGTAATAACACGTCATCCACAATTCCTTTTGGTACATTGACTGACCTATCGGCAAGTAAAAAAGTAGATGAGGTTGGTTTTAACTCACTAATATTAAGTTGTTGGTAAACCAAAAATGGAAGTAAATTGACACTGGCTCCAAGATCAAGCAAAACATGTTCAATTTTTTGATTTCCAATAATACAAGAAATAGTTGGACAACCAATGTCCTTGTATTTTAATACATTATTGGTTGAGAGAATGGAACTTACCTGTTCAGCTAGAAAAACTTTCTTTCTTACCTGATGTTTTCTTTTAACGGTGCACAAGTCTTTCAACATAAGATGGTATTTGTTGGATGACATCTAACAAAAGAATATTGACCTTTACATGTTTGAATATTTCATATATCTCTGGGGAATGGTTCAATTTCTTTGTTTTTAATGTATGTGGAAATGAAGGTGCATGAGAAAAATTGTTATCATCAATGAAGGGTAATGGTTCATTAACCTATTCCTTATCCTTTCAATCTCATTTATTTTTAGTTTCGCTAGGTTCAAGAATAGGTCTGTGGAAGACCTTACCACTGCGAAGAGTAATAATATATTTGACTTGGTCTATATGTTAACTGTCAGAACTACCTTCGTGAGGGTTTTGATGACTCTTGGGATTTTGACTGTGGTTGGGCATGGAACTTTCCTTTCTCATTAATGGTCAGTGCATATGTGATTTTGGAGAAGGTATCTTTCAAATCAATCAATGTTTGAACATTTTGGTTATTGATGGCTTCTTGCTTCTCAAAGAATGCATGCAAGGTATCCTCAAGGGTTTTCCGAGGTGGTGGGACATATGATGCATAACTCTGGGAATTTTGGAAATTCTGGCGTACCTGGGGAGGTTGTTGTGATTGGTTATCATTCCTCCAATTGAAGTTTGGATGGTTTCTTCAACCAGAATTATACGTTTGGGAGTATGGGTTTGGATTTGGTATCTTAAAAGTATTTATGGAACTGACTTGGTCATGAAGATATTCTTACAAGACTGGTAAAGTTGGACAAACTTGTGTGACATGTGTTGGGGTTGGTGCTCAGAGCGCCAATCCGCTCCGTATTTATGTCCGATTCATGAATACAAACAATCCCCGTTTCCATAATATTACTTATTTATGGTTGTACCTCTTGTTTTTATATACGTATTCGATCTGATTATGATTAGATTGAAACTAAATGTGGTTTAGTGATATGTATATATTAGACAAAGGCCCGATAATATATAATGCAGTACACAGTTACAAAGGTAGTTTGTAATTGACATTGGGAAGTGTCACTGCTAAATGTATATTATCAAATAAAGTTTCTGGTCAAAATTTACTAACACGGGTCGGTTAGTCAAATCCGTTGAGACCAGTACATGTCGTATATCGAGACTTGGTCCGATGGTTTATCCCAATGAACCATGAGTCTGTGGAGACTCGTATAGACGTGTAGGTGTTTATAGTGGATAAACATTGATTGACTCACTAAAGATTCTTAATAGATGGTACACCAACGTCAATAAGAATCTTCTCGGGTTGAGTAGCATAGTGGTCCTTCGACTTGAGATACCACTGTGGATGTATGAGACATCCTCCACACTTAGATGGCAGTCACGTCGCCGATCTATTCAGATCAGACCTCCGCCAGTTCATTGGGTGTGGACCGATACTCATGATATCCTCTGTGTATCAAGATAGGATCCGTCAGTTCTGTGTACAGAGCATAGATAGTCCATATGTAATTAGCAATCAGTTAAATCTATGGCCATAATATACTTCAGAAATGAGTTCCGAATGTTATTTATAGATTGCTAATAGAATCGTCGACGGGATAATACCTATAGAGATTTGACGTTTTGACCGGCGTAAACACACACGTATATAAGGGTGGCAGTTTAGCCCGCGGCCCGTGGTGGAAAAAGCCTGGGCCGGGCTTTCCTATTTTGGCCGGGGCCCGGCCAAAATTTTTTTTTAAAAAAAAAAACATAAATATATATATTTAATATGTTTGTATCATTTTTATTTATTTTTAGCATTTAAATTGTTAATTTATCAATGAAACTTGTGATTTATTTATAAATTGTCTTTGTATATAGTGTAAATATATTTTATATTTATATATTTTAAATTTTTAAATTTTTTTTTAAATTCGGGCCCAAAAAAAGCCCGGGCCGGGCTTTCCCGGGCCCGGGCTTTTTTTTTATTGCCCGGCCCATTGCCACCCTTACACGTATAACGCAAGCGCACGTATCGTTCAAGTAGTATAAAAATATCGATCCCACGAGGACTTAATATCTAAACTATTAATTTTATGAGGTCAAATTATTACTAGTATCTAATAGGTTGTTTGATTGATTTGAAATAGTGACGATTCTAAATTTAAAAACAAGTAAATAAAATTATTCGAAAGTAGGTTTTAAGAAAATTCAATATTAAAAACTATATAGGATTGTGATTTCTTCCAATATCATTTTAAAGATGAAGTGGTTATCTTAAAGTTGGGTAATATATTGATTTATTAACCTGGAACACTAAATTATGTGTAAGCCTCTGTCGATGGTCAGACACAAATACCCAGTTTAACCCAATTGAACCATATGTCTATGTCAACCAAATTATCTGGATTCATTAAGTTTAAGTTCCAATTATGGCTACCCCCACACGACAGGTATATGTCTATCCTGTAAGGAAATATATTAAAAGGTTATCTATCCTCAAGGAAGATCGTGGGCTATTAAGTCTAAGGCTGAAACCTAAAATCCCTATGTCTAGTTCATTTTAGATTTACCAGATCAATTTTATTAGTGGCCAGTTAATAAAACCATTAAGATTAAGACTCAATAAATAAATCTTTATATTACCTAAACTATAATCTAACCCCTTATAAACCGGTGATATTAAAAATCATCACAACCCCAGATAACTAATTTAGTTACAACACATAACTAGGACTAGTAAAAACTTGAAAATAAAAGACATAAAGTAAAAATGCGGTAAAGTAAATACTGAAATGTAAATTACAATAAAATAAAATGCTAAGGTAAAAGGAATTACTTTTACTACTACTAATTTATATATCTCTCATAATATAATATATAAACTTGTGATAACATTACCAACCAGCCATATAGGCGGTATCTTGATTAAGTCAAATTAAGTCCAACCAGCCATTAAGGCGGAACCAAAATAAACCTGCCATATAGGCGGTAAGAAAATTTAATTACCAACCGACCAATCTGGCGGTATCATTTTTAAGTCAATATTTTAAATAGTGAATATATTATATTTAAGGGAGATTAATCTAAATAGCAATAGTAAAAGAATTACCTTTCACCCTAGCTGGGGAAGTTACCTCCTCATGGTGAATAGTAAAAACTGTAAAAAGTAAAGAAAGTAAATTATTATTATTACATAACGTAATTAAAATTATTTACAAAACTAAAAACTAAAAGAAACTAGAGAGAGAAACTCTCTCTTTACATCAAAGAAATGAGAGAGAATGATACAACTGAAACTGAAACTGAAACATCGAGCTGAATTTATAGGCCTCGGTAGGCTCTGGGCGTCGCGACGCCAAGGCCTTTGGCGTCGCTACGCCAGCTTTGTCGACGTGGCATGCTCTGTTTCGTCGGGTTCAGATTCTGGATAAGGTGATAAGGTGACATGTGGCAAAGTGGTTGGGGCTCAATTATTGTGACACGTGGCGCTTCTGATTGGTTGGCTCAGATTCTTATCTGCCACGTGTCAGATAAGGATAAGTCTGTCAATAATTGGCGCTGATATGGCGACACGTGGCAAAGTGACTTTCGGCACCATAGAATTGCGACACGTGGCACGCTGTGATTGGTTGATGATGACGTGGCGATGATGTGGCAGTTTCGTGGAGTGGACGATGATGTGGCAACCTGGTGATGTGGACGATGATGTGGCAATGACGTGGAGTGACACGTGGCGATGGCGACTGTCGGCACCGTAGGATGATGACACGTGGCACGACGCATGTTAGCAGATCGGCTGTGATGGTGACACGTGGCACGACGCACGTTAGCAAAGTCAAACTTTTCTCAGATTCTGACACGTGGACTCGGCGCACGTTAGCACTGTTCGGCGCACGTTAGGCGTCGCGACGCGGCAAATTACCAAAATACCATTTTCGTCCAATTTTCACTGTTTTGGCCCAAATCACCTCCAGAGTGTCCTGAAACTTTATTTATCTACAAAATAACACAAAACACATCAAAATATTCACAAGACTAAAGAAACTATACAAAATATTATGTTAAATGAGTGGAAAATAATGATATAATTACCACTCATCACGTTTACATCTATATCTCTGGGATTATCCAGATACCTGTGACGGAGAGATTATACGTATGCAATGACCTCGACCTGTATGATTCAGCTAGTTTATATGTGGTCGTCATAATTTACAGGTGGGTAAATTATGGACACGAAATTGGATTTTATGACGGATATACCTGAATCTAAAGAGTCTCACTAATGAAATATACTCGTAGAGCACTAGGGCAACTTTTATGAATAATGATGATTATTTATAAATCGTTTAAACGTTAAACGAAATATGCATGCAAACGGGCCGAACCGTCATTTCCTAATTAATGTGTATTTGTATTTAATATATGATATTATTAAATACACATTAATAAATTTTCAAATAAAGGTATTTGACATATATCATTTATATATATATATATATATATATATATATATATATATATATATATATATATATATTTGAGATGTTTAAAGTAAATATAATACAATTATTTGAGATATTTGTATTTCATTAATTAATTAATTATTTAATTGTTAAATAATTAATATAATTAAAATATAAATATCTTACCAAATGATAAAGTTAGGAAATGATTATAAGTGTAAATTGTTGACTTTATACTTAAAGGAAAAGGTTGTCAAAATGATTTTGACTTCTTTAGATTTTTGATTAAATTGTTTAAAATGAAAATATCTATTTCCTTTTTCTTTTGCCTTTTTCGGCCATCACCCTAATTTAAATATAATTCTTATATTTTTGAGTTGCTTTTTTTAACTTTAAAGGAAATCATTAAACGGTTGATGATGGCTTTTACAAGTTGGAAAAGCAAAATTAAATGAAATGAAATATCTAGATATTTATTTATTTCTTTCACCAATTTCGGCCAAGGCAAGTTGGGGAAGTATAAATTATTTCATTTCATTTTTTTAGGGTTAGAACAAGTTCATTAGACACCAAAACATAATACAAAAGTAGTTGAGAGAAAAGCTTGAAGGCTAAAGGAAGATGGATTGGAAAATCATGGTTTTGTAAGTTATTCTTCAAAGTCTTGAACACGAAAAATATTTCTAACATGCTTAGCATCATTTTGTGTTTCTTTGGTGTTGTCTCTCTTCTTATAGTTTGTGTTTATTTTGGTTGTGAACTTTGATGAAAGATTTATGCATGTAAGTAAGCTTGAAATGGTTTCAAAGGTTTACTTTTGATTTTTGAAAAATCAAGTTGTCATTCTAGAGTTGGTAAGCCACTCCTTGATGACCTAGAATTATTCTAGAGTTGTTTCAAAGTGGTTAGGTTAGATTGGTGAAGTATTGAATGGATTAAAGTGTTGGATTTTAAAGATTTGGTAAAATTGCTCAATTTGATTAAATTGAAAAATTAGGGTTCATAACCCACTCCAAATTTGGGGCTTTTCATATATGTGATTTATTATGGTATTAATATGATGCATGTAAAATTTTAGGTTGATTGGATTTGATCTTGGCTTGTTTTGAACAAAATGGACCAAATTGTAATTAATTGGAAAATTTGGGGGTTCACGGCAATTAGCTCAAAAATTGGGGATTTGTGTGAAATCTTATTTTGATGCATTATATGTGTTGAAAAATATTTTAGAAATGATTTAGAATCATTCAAAATTATATTTGATCATTTTTGGACTAAAATGATCAACTTACAAAGTTATGGGGCAATTCGGTAATTATCAAGAAATATGATTTCTTGTGTAATTTTTCAGAATTTGATAATTGGATAATTAAATAAATAAGTTTATTTAATTAATCTGAGAAAAATTTTTGAAATCGGAAAATTTTGATTTTCCGCAATTCCGCTACGTTACCGATATTCCCCCTTAAAACCCCAACAACATGTTCATTTGAATTAAAGATTTGACAAGTGACTTCTTGAACAGATTTTACATGATCAATCTTACTCAATTCTAATACTTCAACTTTTTTTAGCTAGAGATGCATACTTAGCAGAAATGTCACGGTCTTCCCTAAGGTTAAACATACCTCTATCAGATGGTTGTGGTTTTACAGACGACTCATAAATGCCAACTGTATCTCATAGTTGTGCATTCTCTGTTATGTGTTCTAGGTAATCTAGTGCATCTTCGGGATTTTTATCCTTAAACTCACCATTACACATCATTTCTATTACTTGTCTACCTTGGGGTGTTAACCCATCGTAGAAGTAGGCAACCAGCCTCCATGTTTCAAACCCGTAATGTGGACAGACATTCAACATCTCTTCAAATCTCTCCCAATATTGGTAAAGTGTTTCCCCTGACTCTTGTGTGAATGTTGTGATTCTCATCTCAAATGAGTTTGTCCTATGAGGGGGAAATAATTTTTTGGGAACTGTTTTTGTAAATCATCACATGTTCTGATGGATCTTGACCTAAGGTTCTGCAGCTAAATTTTAGCTTTGTCCTTTAAAGCAAATGGAAAAAACTTTAATCGAATTATATTTATACTGCAATTTTGGTCTGTACAAGTGTTACATACCTCTTCAAATTATTTTAAGTGCTGATGAGGATTTTCTGATTCTAGACCGTAGAATGTGGGTAAAAGTTGGATGACACATAGCTTAAAATTGAAACGTGCTGCATCTGGGGGAAAAATAATGCAAGATGGTGATCATGTCTTAGTGGGATTCATGAATTGCATGAGTGTCATAGGATGATTAAGATCGCCATGCTGAGACTCGTTTTCTTCCTGATCGACTGGGTTTTCAACTTGGGCAGATGGATTTTCATTTTGGTTCTCGGCCATTTTGACAGACGTTGAAGGTGATGGAGACTCTATTTAATCTACCGCTAGATGATCGAGACCAGTGTTTCATGCAACTTAAATGCAGACTATAAGTTAAAATTTAAAAATGCAAATACAATACTTACAAAAAATAATAATAAACAAGTAAGGAAAAAAATTAAAAAATGACAAAAAGAGAAAAGAAAAATAAATAAATAAAATACAAATGTAGTGATTTAAATCTAAAAACGTCATCGGATTCTTGTCAACTCAGATTTCAATTGAATTTCCCTTTCATCTGTCTCAATTTCTTGAATTAGGTTCTCACAAAAAATTATGGAAGAATTTCTAGATGTGGATGGTTCAAGAAATTCTTTGGCAAAATACAAGCTCCATTTTAATTGATTTTTCTGTCTCCTATAACCTTGAAGAATTAAGAACAAAGTCTGTCTATATGTGAGATTTCTGGGATCATGATTTATTTAGGATCAATCAGGACATTTTGGATCCACACAAATGCAAAGATGAAAGAAAATGAGATGCAGAGAGAGAAAAAATACAAAATATAAAAGTAAAAAAAATAAAATAAAATAAAGAAAGAAAAGAAAGAAAATAATATACAAGGATTATTTTATCTACTAAATTTATTCTCCGGCAACGGCGCCAAAAACTTGACACGCTCAAAAAGTGGTTCTTTTACTCCCAAGTATAAGAGTGTCGAAGTAATAAAATAACCCGGTAAGATCGGGGTCGATCCAGAAGGAATAGATTTAATAGGATAAAATAACAATTTGAGTGAAAATTAAAAGACTGGATTTTTTTGAAGTGATTTGAGAATTTTAAATTGGACTGCAACAATAAAATAAAATACTGGGGTTATGTGATCCACTTTTAATATTTTAAATATAAAAATCTCACTTTTTATAATATACAAATTGTCATTATTACCCAGTTAATTTATTTCAGGAATTAATTATGTCAAAACATATAAAACCAGTCATAAAGGCGGTGATAACTTTTGTCTATAACAAGTCCAGTTATATACTCAATTATGCCAAATAAATAAAATCAGCCATATAGGCGGTATCAAAGTTTCTCAATAATTAATCTAGATTTAAATTAAGTATTAATCATTAGATTGCAATTTATATATTATAATATAAGTGAGATTAATTTATATTTTCATTTGAAAAACTTCACCATTTTTCCCAGCAAAAAGAATTAGTTATTCATACTTTGAATATAAACACACATAATTTTATTGCTGAAATAAAAAGAAAATACAAGAAAGCTTTAAAGAAAATAAAACACACAAGAGCTAGATCCCATCACAAAATTTCAGAAAAAATCGTATGAAGGAAGCTGATTTCTTAAGATGTTGAGCACATCTATTTATAATAGAGGGCTCAACATCCTCTAATGCAATGTGCAAATTGCAAAATCAATTTACAAATTTCAAAATTGGTGGGAATGGTGGATTGTCAATTCCCACCTTTCATTTTTTTTTCCTTCTTGTTTTAGTCTTTAAATATTACATATGGAATATTTTGACTTCTTCGTTAATTTCGGTCTTGAAAGCTTCATAATTCGAAAATCTTATGAGCATCAAAGTTGTAGATATTTGAGTCTTCTTTCATCTCGAACTTGAATCACCTTAATCCGATATCAGAGTAAAACGTTATGGCCAAAATAAGAACATTGCACATAGTTGGAATTTCTGAAGTTGTACACTGTTAGAACACCCTATAAAATTTATGGCCTCCAAAGTCCAAATGTCAAGTCCATTTTTCTAGATATGCATCCAAAGTATTATTTCACCTACATAAAAGATAAAAATCATAATAAAAATATATAAAACATAAATTTAATTAATATGCTAAATTAAGTGGATTAATGAAACTACAAGTGTAAAATGATTGATTTTTTTTCTTTTAGTAAATGTGTATTTTTTAGTGTTCATCACATGTATGACAAATATATTATTAATTATATTAAGAATCATAATATATGTAAGTTTATAATTGGACTATCCAATTATATTTAATTTGCTACATTGTGGGGACCAAATAGATCAACAGTTGTGAGCTCCAATAATCTCGGAATATTAATTAAACTCTCTAATTAAATATTCCAAATTATTAACTTTAGGTTATTCCACTAAAAACCTAAAGTTGCACTCTCGTTGTCGTAGATAAATTATATAAGCCGGATTACATTGGTGTTCATTAATATAATCATTGCATACAGATTGACTCTTCACAGATATCTCATAATTATAGTCGGGTCAAAATATTTGTTATACCCCTCTAATTATTTTTACCTTAAATACCATGGATTCTTTAATTAACGATTTATTCACAACTATTATGAAATATTTATCTTTCTATTCGTAATAGAAAGACTTGAGCGCTCTAATCGTTCAAGTACCAAATCAACCCTTATAAAAGATACTCATCTACTTCTTGCAGGAAGGAGTGAACTCCATATCTATGTAAAATATCTCAAACTACACACCGAACTATGTCCCCAAAGTACGTAGCTATTGGTCGGGATTTCTACACTAATCACACCTTTATAAATCAAAGGACATAATTTGTCATGCGAGAGTTCGTAGTATACTAAGGATTCAGATCAATCCATATATGACCATTTAGTAGATCAAGATGAATTTCTTTATTTAACGGATATTATAAGAAATTCATTTCTATTTTGATCCATCCTATATGATCACATCATATAATGTGTCTATATTCTCATGTCACCACATGGACGATCTCATAACAAGGTCGTCATATATTTATAAAATATACCATAGTTATAGATAAAACACAAACAAAGTGCCCACTTTGTTTGCTCTTTATGGATTATTTTAGATTACTAATTTCAGACTTAAATATGACACTCATACACTGAGCCTGAAATCACATAAGTAATCAAGGGCAAGCTAGACAATTTACAGTATGTGAATTAAATCAAACAATTGATAAATGAATAATGCATCTTTTATTTCAAACGAACAATTCAGTTTACAAATTATATGAAGCTCTATGGCATATAACATAACAATTCCCGTAAAAGACTCATCATCGAGCTTATGCATAAAAAATGTAGTGTCTACAATACAGTTCGGTTCCTCTTCAGCAGGAACTGGAACCACCGATTTAGTTCTGAAACCGAACCACGATCAGGCCTAATTCATAATCAACTTAACCATCTCATCAAAGGACAAAAGCCAAAAATCAAAAAAAAAAGATCAACCATTATTTTATCTCATTTATGTTCTCATCACAATCTCTTGCTAAAACCACACTACTCAGAATGCAATTAGAAAACGCTAGCATTAACATTTAGAAAACGTTGATACACATTAATGACAGAACATAGCTATTTCTAAATTATTGAAACATAATCATACACAATACGTATTTGATGAAATTAAACTAATTCCAATGTTCTAAAATGCGACACATATTGCCGTCTAGACGTCACGTTTACATTCGGTGGTATACTGCCGCTATGCCTAATCATTAATCGGTAAGGTTAGGACTTAGGCGGTTGCCATTCATAAGCAGTGATTTGCAACGCTCGGAGGTGCAACTCACTGTGATTTAGGTTTTTTTAAGTTATACCCTAAAATAACATCGTTTTCAGGGGTTAAATTTTTTTTAAAAAAAAAATATTTGTTTACTATTTATTATCATTCATCTTATTCTTCCTCAAAACAGAGTTCATTCTCTCTCTAAATATGCAATTCTCTTACAACAATACTTCATTTTCCTCATTTTCCCTAATTCATCCATTCTAAACACATCATATCACTTAAACATAACAAATGAGATTGATTTATCCAAGTTTCACCAAATTTGAAAATCCCTAAATTCGTAAAATCCTAATTTTGAGTAACTTCTTTATTAGCTAAGAAATTTCATTCACTTTGCCTAAACGGCGTATAGGCGTCCTAATGCTGTCCGATTAACGCCTAGCGTATTTTTTAAAGCCTGAAATACTGCTCAATTTAATACGCATCAAGTTCTAAGAACATAATTATAAACAGATTATTATAATTATATAATTTTATGGTGAGTTTATTTTAACTTAATTTTTTTTACTTAAATTTACACATCAAAATCTAAACATTTATTGGGAGAATGACACTTTCCCTCCTAATATTTACACTAATATCCATTTATCTCTATTGTTTTCATATTACTCCAACATACCCTGAGGTCATAAGTCAAACAATTATTTTATATTTTGATATATTTACATTTGTTTAAATAATTATCATTTTTACATTATTAGTTATTCATTATTTTAATTAAAAATATACAAATAAAATTATAAAAATATACAAATAAAAAATCAGTATGTGGGACAAAACTTATCATGTATCTCAGTCTGGTTATTTATTCAGAACGAAAAATCATCATGAATTTTATTAAAAATTTGTAATTTGGATGATTTTGCAGTACATGATATGATGAGGCACTAGCGATCCTGTAAAACAAAGGTGGAGTGAGTGTGAATAGTCTATCTACCAGTGTGGTGGATGCCGTAGGCACTCCGACACTCAAGTCAATAGTGAAGACGAGCGGTATATAAGGAAAAGTAAGGTCTGATGTTACCTTGACCTCCGTGAACTGCCGTGAGGGCAGTGGGTCGGTGTTTAGAGGGAGGTGTATTTAGAGAGCTCAAGTATGAGAGCTAAAACTTGAATGGGGATACTTAAGCTTGGATTAATGTAATTCTAAGTTCTGCTTCATTTTATAGGCTAGGGAATAGTCAATTAGTTGGAATAAGGACCATATTTATGATGTTGGACCCAACTAACATGTTAAACATTAATCTTTCGGTGATGAATCGGCTAATTGTTCGGGGAACAATTAATATCTTAAAATATGCTTTTCGGTGGGGTCCTGGAAAGTGGGGTTTGACCGAAATTGGGTCTGCAAAGCCAATTGGGTCTCCAGTCCAAACTTAGTCTAGGTACTGTTTGGCCTTTACTTTGATATAGAGCTTGACGGAATAATTGAGTCATTGGCCCAAATTTGGTATGGGAATTGTTTGGAAGTATTGGGTTGTATTCAATATTGAGCCTGAGGTGAAAAGACGAAAATATCCTTAGCCCAAATTTGGCTCGTACAGTTAGTATATAAGATTTTCTATCATTCTTACCTCTTATATATTTCCTATAGATTTTGGGTTGTAATTTTTTTGAATTTTTTTTAGGAAAATTTAATTTTTTGTGTCAATTTATGGATATATTAATAAAATCATATTAGATTTTGAAACAATTTTATATAAGAATACTATATTTTATAATTTTACTCTTTTATGATTAATTATTTTAATGAATTAAAAATTATGTAACGATAGTAGTAGTTTTATAACAAGGGTAATATGTCAAAATATAAAATAATCTTTTGACTTTTATTTTATGGGGGTATTGGTGTATTATGAAAACAGTAGAGGAGTAAATGATTATTGATATAAACATTAGGGGGAAATAATTTTCTCCCACATTTATTTAAGTTAATCTAATAGTAAATATTCAAAATTACAATAGTATTTAATGATAATAATTCATGTATTATTGAATTATATGAAATTAATGACTAAAATTTCGATATTTTGATTTAAGTAAAAAAAAAAACTTGAGTTGAAATAACTGGGGTTATTAATTAAATCGAGGACAATAGATGAAATTATTTGTATTTTAATCATATTTGAGGGATACAAACAACATTTTCCCACTCCAATATCACTTTCTCAAAAATAAAAAGATGCATAAATCTTAGAGCTTAAAGCCATTATTAATCACTTAAAAACTCACTGTAGAGTTCGAAAATGGAACCAGAAGAACAAACCCTAGCGGTAATCCCAGAAGAAGAAGAAGATGAAGAAGAAGACACAGCCATGCCCGACGTAGAGAACCCTAAAACAACAACGACAAAAGACAACTCTTCAGACTCGAGCGATTCCTCTGACTCGGACTCAGACTCAGAGGATGAAGCAAAACAGAACATGGAGCTTCAAACCTTAGAGTATCAGCTATCCAATGAACCCGCAAATTATGACACTCATGTTCAGGTAACTTCAATACACAGATTCATTTAGTGATTTTATGGATACCCGTTTGCTCTTTCTTCTTTTGGTTGTGATAAAAATGTTTGTTTTTTCAGTATATAAAGGTTTTGAGAAAAATGGGTGAAATAGAGAAGTTGAGACAAGCTAGAGAAGCCATGAACGAGATTTTTCCATTGACTCCTAAGATGTGGCAAGAATGGGCGAGAGATGAAGCCTCTATTTCAACTGGGTATATATTCTTTCCTTTTTGCATTGGCTTTGTTTTTGTGAACAATAATTTGTTTAGAGACATGTTAATTTTAATAATTGCTTAAGGTAAAAGAAACAGAGGCACCTAGAGGGTATAAAGAAAGAAAAATGGACCCATTTGGGATTTATGTTCTTTGGGGTTCAAGTGATCGAAGAAATAGTGAATTGAAATTTGCCCACCTTTACGTGACGTTACCTCACATTTTTTCAGAATGAGACATTTGATTGCTGACTTAGTTGAGGAAGATAGTTAATCACAATGTTGAGCTTGTTTTCATTGGCCTTAGCTTTAAGATTTCGAACTTTTTAATGGTTGTATACAATGGACTTGAAGCTTAGTGTATACTTTTATCGTATGATTGGTGTGTAATGATAATTGATCCAAATTACGTAATTGGTTGGTTTCTTGCTGATACTTGGTTATAATTTTGCAGACCTGAGGCTTTTTTGGCAGTTGAGAAGATTTACGAAAGAGGGGTTTCTGATTATCTGGTTGGTTCTTGTTATGATTGTGGAATTTGAATTTTTATTGATGCATGAATCTTTGGAATTGAAGCATTGTGGTAAAGTGTAGTGGTCTTAAGCTTCTTCCGATGTAACAATTTATTTTATCATCAAGAAGTACTCTGTTCATGATTCAAAAAAATATGGAGAAAGATATTCAGATTTTTTATACCAAACCGTGCAATTTGATAACCTTTTTCTTGCTTGTTGAGAAAAGAAATCCATAGTTAATTGACTACTATTCTGGAAAGTTCAATTGCATGTTATATCTTTTTCCCTACCTTTTTTGGTAAACTAATTTGTTTTTGATGCCAGTGAAATCCTCCAATATATGTTGAATCATAGAAAAAACCTGTTTAATACATTCTTTTTAGGTTTTCTGTCATAGTAGTTCATTGAAATTGAAGGCAGCTGAATATGCTTTTTTGGCAGTCTGTCTCTCTTTGGTGTGATTACTTGAAATTTGTGCAAGAATATGATCCATCTGTACGTGAATGTTTACCCGATGGCATATCAAAGGCAAGGAATCTTTTTGAGCGGGCTATTACTGCTGCTGGTCTGCATGTTTCTGAAGGCAGTAAAATATGGGAAGTGTACAGAGAGTTTGAGCAAGCTATATTTCATACCATTGATCAGACTAACATGAAGGTAAGCGGTATTATTTTTTTTTACTTTATGTGTGGGTGTGGAGGAGGGTGGGGTGGTTCCCTTGTACATGAAAATATTCAAACAGCCTTGCTGCTTGTTTTGCAGGAAAAGGAAAAACAGGTTCAACACATTCGGAGTATATTTCATCGCCAGTTGTCTGTTCCCCTTGCTAACTCAAGTACGACCCTTCTCGCCTACAAGTCTTGGGAGGTGGAACAAGGTGCTGCTCTTGATGTTAAATCTAGTAGTCTAGATGGGATTTCTTCTAATGTCACCTCAGCATACCAAAAGGCAATGGAAATGTATAATGTGCGAGCTCATCTTGAAGAACAGATTTCTAGGCAGGATATATCTGACTCGGAGAAATTTCAACAGTACATGGTAGATGGTTTTGCAATCATCATATGATAGCATCTCATAATAAGTGAAACCTAGCTGTAAAAATATATTATGGTTATCAGTATTTTGTTTTCATTTAGTTTAAAATTAATGTCTGCTCTTTGTTTGTTGGGAAGGGGGAACATGCAGTGTCAACATCTTCTTGTTTTTCTTTTTTGGCCTTTTAAGACTATATTGTTATGTTAATCTGCGACCATTGCAGATCTACTTGAAGTTTGAACAATCATCTGGGGATCCCACTCGAGTTCAACTTCTTTATGAACGTGCTATTACCGACTTTCCCGTATCAAGTGATCTCTGGCTTGATTATACCCGTTATCTAGACAAAACATTGAAGGTGTCCCCACTTACTTTCTATTTTAATTCTTTACGGTGCATCTATTTGTATATTTATTAATACTCCTGCAGATAGGGAATGTTGTGAGAGATCTTTATTCCAGGGCTACAAAAAATTGTCCTTGGGTTGGAGAACTTTGGGTACGATCTTTGCTTTCTTTGGAACGTAACCGTGCTTCTGAAAAGGAGATATGCACGGTAGGTTTTTGTTGCTACCCTTCGTTATGAGCTTCCGCTTTTTTCCGTAATGAACCTAAATTAATTGTTTGAAGTTAAAGGAATAATAAGCTTTGTAGGCAATTTTCTTGCAACCCCTTGAATCTTGGAATAAGAGGGGAGAAGGATTCCTATGTTTTTTTTTGGAATTGCTATGATATTTTTGAGTTCTTTTATACCTTTTACACTAAAAATCATCAAATAAATGATTATCAAACATAATTGGGAGTAGATTTTCGAATTATTGAATATCTGAGAATCTATCACAGTCCCAAACATGCCCTTAATTTGAATTTCATTCCTCCCACATTACAAACATATTTGATTGCACCTGCTATTTCATTAGATTTTCCATCCTAATTTCAGGTATTTGAGAAATCGCTGCAGTGCACTTTTTCAACCCTTGAGGAGGTAAAGATATAATTTTACGTCTGCTTCGCACCCCTTGGTTTCATGTGCAATATTATTTGGGATTATATCTACTTCTGATGCATTATTTATTTTTTTCAACTGGTCCCTTTTTCTTTCAGTACCGAGATTTATTCCTTACTCGAATAGATGGCTTGAGACGGAGAATTTTATACTCTGGTGAAGCTAAGGGAGTTGTGAATTTTTCATTGATAAGGGACACCTTTCAGGTTTGTTTACATATAATACTCTTTTCCATTCGATTTTAAGATTCTTTTTACTACTTAATAACAAGAAATTGAAGCTTCCCATTCAAGAACATAGCATGCCTATAAATTGCTCAAATTTTGGATAACTGGAAGCACTGTGGAACGAGTGTTATCAAAGGCGTGCCTCAGGCGCGCCTAGGTAGAGGCGCCAACCATTGCGCCTAGAGGGTGTCCAAGCAAGGCGACGTGTATCAGGCGTGCGCCTATTCGATGAGGCGCGCGCCTGATGCTAATGAGTGAGGCATGCCTTAGGCGCCTGATGCCAAAAATTTTGATTTTTGACCTGACTTCGTTGATTAAAGCTCATTTTTTACTGTTTTTGGTTTTTTTCCAACAGACCTAAAAAGAAGAAGAAGAATAACAATAAATCTCATAATTTAACTTAATTTATTTACTTTTGACATGACTCTTGTATAATTTGTTGGGATCGTTAAAAATTATAAGAAAAATTTATATTTTGTAAAATAAAAATATTTGTCATAATAATTAATAATAGATCATACATTTATAATTATTGGGGACATAATTATAACCAAAAGATTATACTAGTCAATAACAAAATTGTACATAAGACAATATAAGTAAATATTAATATCTTAGTTATTATAGCAACTTAGTTATGAAAGTAGTGATGTATATAAATTTAATTGAGTGCAATAATTTATAAATGTTGTCATAATTTGGTCAAAATATTAAAAAATACTCAAAACAAAATGATTAGAAGAATAAACATGTTCCTCTTTCTAATTGAAAAATTATATATACAAATATGCGCCTCACATTCCTCAGGCGTGCGCCTTGAGGCGCCCGTCTAGGCTCCAGGACCTTTTGCGCCTCGGTGCGCCTTGCGCCTTTAATAACACTGTGTGGAACTAGTTGCCAGTTGATTCTGTTAAGAGGCCAAACATATTTTGAAGCTTCCCATGCAAGAACATAACATGCCTTATAAAATGCACAACTGTGATGGTCTTATGTCAGCATCAGGTATAATGTCCATGTGGTGTTCGACATAGGTATCATTGGAATAGGAGTTTCTGTTGAATGGTTTCTGGCAGCTATATCTGTGTCCAATGTTGTGGTGTCCTGTAAAATTTCCATGTCAATTTTTTTCTTTTACGTGTCTAGTAGAAGTTACTGCACATTAACAATGGTACTTCTAGATAGCTTGTTCTGGTTACTGGATTTCAATCCATTGCTTATATTTCTTCGATGGTAATTATTTTCAAGGATTTTTCTGGCCAGAAATAGAGCTGCTCGTGCTAACATCATAAATGGCAGGACACAAAAGTCAAAATTCCTTTAGGACACTTTTTGACCCATAATGATCTCTTCAAGGATTTGTATTCTTCACAATTTCACGCGATGTTCAACTATTGGCAGTCTAACCATAGTACAGTATATACAGCGGTCTTCAAAATTTGCGCTAAAAAACAAATAACCACAATTCTAAAAAACTGCTGAGACGGCTGTCTAGGTGGTCCCTAGGCACTAGGCGGTGATTGGCCGTTCCGATTATGCATCAAAACGGTTGCTAAGCGGTGTCAGGCGGTTAGGCAGTTCTAGACTGTTCTAGGCGGCCTCCTAAGCGGTTCTAGGTGGGTCTAGGCGGTTCTGTACGTTTTTTCCCAAACTTCATTTATTTTTCTAATTTTTTGAATAAAAAATAAAACCGCCTAGCAGTACCATCTAGCCTATCCTTCTAGGCGCTAGGCCCTCCCCCACTCTACGCCTACCGCCTAACCTTTTTTAAAACATTGCAAATAACCTATTGGATATTACGATACTTCTTACATTAGTAGACTTTCTGCCATTTGGAGGTTGTATATGTTCTTAAACTCTGTCTTTTCTTACTTGCAGTGTGCATCGGATTACTTATCTGAACAGATGAAGAATACTGATGGGTTCCTGTGTTTGTATGCTTATTGGGCTCGTCTTGAACTAAATTTGGGAAAAAATATAGCTTCGGCTCGTGGTGTTTGGGAGAGACTGCTGAAGATCAGGTTCATGGTTCACCAATTTAAATTTTTGGCAGTGCATGCTTAGCAAAATTTCTTATTTCTTATATACCCATGTTTTTCATTTTCGTTTATTAATCTTTATAATGGCTCTGTATTACTTTTTCTTTTCCTATGCAGTGGTACTATGTTGGAAGCCTGGCAAGGTTATATAGCGATGGAAATTGAATTGGGTCATACTAGTGAAGCTAGATCCATCTACAAGAGATGCTACAGTAAAAGATTTACCGGGTCAGGTTCAGAGGTATATTTCTTTTTCATGACTTTGTACTTGGTCTCATTTATGTTTAATGTGATTGTGTTTCTAACATCTGCCTCCTCTCCCAGGGATATCTATGTTTCCATAAATAATCTCACTGCATCATCTATAGACACCCAAAATCTTGTATCTTGATTTTCGAAAATAATATTTAATTTTGGGATGTGGTTCTGAGTTAATGTTCTTTTGGGTCTATGATTCCAATGGATTTTTAGTTCAATTGGTATTTACTGCATTTGGGATTAGTTGATACCTTCCTTTCCTAAAAAAACAGAATTATTCAGGACATATGCCACTCTTGGTTGCGATTTGAGCGGGAATATGGTACACTTGAAGACTTTGATCACGCTGTACAGAAGGTACGCTCACTTTCTTTATTTTCTACTTTTCTGTTTAAATGCCAATCTAGCGCCTATTATTTGTTAAGAGTATGATGTTTTGATGCATTTCAATGGCTTTTCGTACCTCAAATATGTGGAAATAAATATTGCTGTTGGAATTAGTTGGGAAGCTAATTAGTATTTATTGTTAGATTATATTCAATCAAGCATTTAATATGGTGTTAGATTATATTCAACCAAGCATTTAATATTATAGTTGTGTATTTAATAAGGTAGTTGTATAATGCCCTATATAAAGGCCACTCATTGTAGTTCTAAACTCAAGCAAATGTTAATACACATTTTCTTCACAAATTCTCACATGGTATCAGAGCCTATCTTTCTCTGGGTTCTAGTATCTCTCTTTTAGAGTCGTCGTTCAAGCCGGCGCGTGGGGAACACATGCCACTAAATACGTGTGAGCCTAATGCGCCGCATCTTCTTCGGCAATCTTGACAATACCAATGACAGACGAAATGCTCAGTTCTTATCGGCTATTTCTCCCTTATTCGCACCAAGTTCCACATCTGATCTTTTTTCGGGGTTTCGTTATTGAGTGATTTGGCAAGTTTTCTTTAGATGTTTTGAGCTGTTTTGGAATAGTTTAAATTTTTCCCGCTGTGCATTTTCCAGCGATGTTAAACCATCCAAACCTCCGCATCTGTTCTCGTTGTCCATTCTCCAACGACGTTAAACATCCAAGTCACCATATATGCGTTAGTCTCTAAGACAAGCCACAAGATCCTAAACATGATTCTATGTGTGAAATAACAAGAAAAGTGGCGGAATCACTTACATTGTTAAATGGAGGAATTTCGAAATTTCCTCTTGGATGAAGCTCCAAGCTTGTTGTTATGTTGTTTATGCCTTGGGTGAGTTTCCCTATCACCTAATTTGACTCCTCCAAGTGCTAGCTTTTGTTGAAATTTTGAAGCAAAAATTTCACTATAATTGAGAGAAGGATTCGGCCATAGTAGAGAGGAAGAAGAGAGTGTTTTTCAAGACTTTTGGTTGTGTGTAAAAAGATTTTAATAAAGCCAATTACTTCCATCAACATATGGCCTTTGATGTAAGTCATGTGGTCCCACCACATTTTAAATTCAAAATTTGAGTTGGCTTCCTCAACACCTAACTTGACTTGGGCCCACCAAAGTCAAATATATTTTGTGTTGGCTTCCTCAACACCTAATCAGACCGTGGTGGAGAATACTTTTGCCAGTCTGTTTTTCTACTTCGTGTCGAAACTCTTTGAATTTCTCAAAAGTTTCCGACTTGTGTTTCATAAAATACACAACCATAACGTGATGCATCATCCGTAAAGGTTACGAAGTATTCATATCCACCTCTAGCCTGGCTAGACATGGGCCCGCATACGTCACTATGAACGAGGGCTAACGGCTCGGTGGCACGTACACCTTTATCATTAAAAGGTGTTTTAGGCATTTTGCCTAACAAACAAGATTCGCAGACATCATATGAATTAAGATCAAATCCGTCCAAGTATCCATTCTTCGAAAGTGTGGATATACGAGTTTTGTTAATGTGTCCCAGACGACAATGCCACAAATAAGTCTCATCTGTTTTACTCAATTTGAGATTTTTGTTTGTTATGTTATATGTTTGAGATTCGTTTATATTCAAAATATAAAGACCATTATTCACATCTGCTGTACATATCAAAATATCATCTTTATAAACAAAACACCCAGTATTCCTGAATACAAAGTTATACCCGCATCGGGTTAAACTAGATACAGAGATAAGATTCCTAGTCAAATTAGGTACAAAATAACAGTCGCCTAATGTAAGTACATGCCCTGAGGGCAGATTCAAAACATAGGTGCCAACGGCCAAAACAGCGACTCTCGTCCCATTTCCGACTCGTATGTCGATCTCCCCTGAAGTCAGTCTCCTGCTAATCTGCAGATCCTGCACATCAGTACATATGTGAGTACCACATCCAGTATCAAAAATCCAATTTTTAAAACTGGTAGTAGACATGTTTATTTCAATAACAAACATACCTGAAGCCGTAGCCTTGCCCGCCTTCGCTTCCTTCAAGTCCGCCTTGAACTTACGGAAATCACGCTTCCATTGACCTCGTTTGCCACAGTGTAGGCAGACGTCTTGGGATTTGTCCTTTGTCTTCCCAGAAGACTGTGATGATTGAGCCTTGCCTTTCTTCTTCTTCACACCCCCAGAAGTCTTCGGCCAAGCCTTGGACTTCTTGGATGTTGAAGTAAGATGCGCCTCGCGCTTCTTGCCTTTCGGAAGCTCTGGCTCTGCCTTTTTCAGCATAGCCATTAACTCTCCAAGAGTTTTTTCTTGGTTCATCATATTATAGTTCATGATGAACCTGCCCCAGCAGTCGGGCAGAGACTGTAAGATCAAATCTATGGAAGTCTCGGCCTCGAAGGTAATGCCTAGCTGACCCAGCTGTTCGATGTCAGCAATCATCTGCGACACGTAGTGTTCGAAAGATGTACCCTCTGACATACGAGAGCGAAAGAGCTTCTTTTGCAACTCATACTTCTGAGATCTAAGATTAGATCTATGAAGATCCGTCAACTTCAACATCATCGCATAAGGATCTAATCCCTTGTTCTGACGACGAATCTGAGGAGTCATTGCAGCAAGCATAACGAATTGAGCAGTCAAGTTATCATCATGGTGAGTCTTCCAAAGCTCATTCTCTACTGGCCGCTCAAGTTCGGGCTCAGGCCCGAGAGGTCTCTCTATTACATAGAGCAACTTCTCAGCTCCCAGGACTATCCTGAGGTTCATTTCCCAGTCTGGAAAATTTGCGTCGTTAAAGACATTCTCTCCCATGATTATGTCCCTAACGTTTATCTTTCCAGCCATTTTGATTGCTATAGTCCAACTATCCAATCAAATGTTTCGGATACACTCAAATGCAATGGTTACTATAGTCCAACTATATAACCTACTACAAATGGAGTAGTGTTGAGTACAGTCTAACTGTTCAAAGAAAACAATAAATGAATAATATTAGTCCAACTAATATATATAATAACGAGAAATAATAATAATAGAGTGCGCATATTAGCGAGTATTAAACGAAATTGTAAATTTAATACTAGCCTCCCACTAATTTTCAGCGAGCCTCTAACCCTCCGTTGAGTACTCGGGAAATCTAGTTTCCTAGTGGGTTAGGATCCCGTTAAATAATACACAACCTTGACTTTGGCCAACAAGCTGTATAAAATTTAACTAGGTAGATCTCTAAGATCAGTTGGATCACATCCAATTCCTAGATCCGGTAGGTGAACATCCATGTCCGAAACATATATCTAATATATTTCCTAACCTGTTTCCTCTGAATCAACTAAGTCTTGACTTTGGCTCAACAAGCTTAATGATTCCAGTTAAGCGCGACCCATTGACAGTGGGAAAGCTTCGTAATCCACGTCGATATACCAGAGTGACTTTGACTTTGGCCACAAGTCACAGGGTCGCGCTTAACTGGAATCATTAAGCTTGTTGAGCCAAAGCCAAGACTTAGTTGATTCAGAGGAAACAGGTTAGGAAATATATTAGATATATGTTTCGGACTTGGATGTCCACCTACCGGATCTAGGAATTGGATGGGATCCAATTGATCTTTGAGATCTACCTAGTTAAATTTTATACAGCTTGTTGGCCAAAGTCAAGGTTGTGTATTATTTAACGGGATCCTAGCCCACTAGGAAACTAGGTTTCCCGAGTACTCAACGGAGGGTTAGAGGCTCGCCGAAAATTAGTGGGAGGCTAGTATTAAATTTACAATTTCGTTTAATACTCGCTAATATACGCACTCTATTATTATTATTTCTCATTATTATATATATTAGTTGGACTAATATTATTCATTTATTGTTTTCTTTGAACAGTTAGACTGTACTCAACACTACTCCATTTGTAGTAGGTTATATAGTTGGACTATAGTAACCATTGCATTTGAGTGTATCCAAAACATTTGATTGGATAGTTGGACTATTGCAATCAAAATGGCTGGAAAGATAAGTGTTAGGGACATAATAATGGGAGGGAATGTCTTTAACGACGCAAATTTTCCAGACTGGGAAATGAACCTTAGGATAGTCCTGGGAGCTGAGAAGTTGCTCTATGTAATAGAGAGACCTCTCAGGCCTGAGCCCGGACTTGCGGCCAGTAGAGAATGAGCTTTGGAAGACTCACCATGATGATAACTTGACTGCTCAATCCGTTATGCTTGCTGCAATGACTCCTCAGTTTCGTCGTCAGAACAAGGGATTGGATCCTTATGCGATGATGTTGAAGGATCTTCATAGATCTCAGAAGTATGAGTTGCTGAAGAAGCTCTTTCGCTCTCGTATGTCAGAGGGTACATCTGTCGAACACTACGTGTCGCAGATGATTGCTGACATCGAACAGCTGGGTCAGCTAGGCATTACCTTCGAGGCCGAGACTTCCATAAATTTGATCTTACAGTCTCTGCCCGACTGCTGGGGCAGGTTCATCATGAACTATAATATGATGAACCAAAAGAAAACTCTTGGAGAGTTAATGACTATGCTGAAAGAGCCAGAGCTTCTGAAAGGCAAGAAGCGCGAGGCGCATCTTACTTCGACATCCAAGAAGTCCAAGGCTTGGCCGAAGACTTCTGGGGGTGTGAAGAAGAAGGGCAAGGCTCAATCATCACAGTCTTCTGGGAAGACAAAGGACAAATCCCAAGACGTCTACCTACACTGTGGCAAACGGGGTCACTGGAACTTGAAGGAAGCGAAGGCGGGCAAGACTCCGGCTTCAGGTATGTTTGTTATTGAAATAAACATGTCTACTACCAGTTTTAAAAATTGAATTTTTGATATTAGATGTGGTACTCACATATGTACTGATGTGCAGGATTTGCAGATTAGCATGAGACTGACTTCATGGGAGATCGACATACGAGTCGGAAATGGGACGAGAGTCGCTGTTTTGGCCGTTGGCACCTATGTTTTGAATCTGCCCTCAGGGCATGTACTTACATTAGGCGACTGTTATTTTGTACCTAGTTTGACTAGGAATCTTATCTCTGTATCTAGTTTAACCCGATGCGGGTGTACCTTTGTATTCAGGAATACTGGGTGCTTTGTTTATAAAGATGATATTTTGATATGTAAATAATGGTCTTTATATTTTGAATATAAACGAATCTCAAACATATAACATAACAAACAAAAAGCTCAAATTGAGTAAAACGGATGAGACTTATTTGTGGCATTGTCGTCTGAGACACATTAACAAAACTCGTATATCCACACTTTCGAAGAATGGATACTTGAACGGATTTGATCCTAATTCATATGATGTCTGCGAATCTTGTTTGTTAGGCAAAATGCCTAAAACACCTTTTAGTGGTAAAGGTGTACGTGCCACCGAACCGTTAGCCCTCGTTCATAGTGACGTATGCGGGCCCATGTCTAGCCAGGCTAGAGGTGGATATGAATACTTCGTAACCTTTACGGATGATGCATCGCGTTATGGTTGTGTATTTTATGAAACACAAGTCGGAAACTTTTGAGAAATTCAAAGAGTTTCGACACGAAGTAGAAAAACAGACTGGCAAAAGTATTAAAACATTGCGGTCGGGCTGTGGTGGAGAATACTTGAGCAATGAGTTTCAAGATTACTTGAAAGAATATGGTATTCTTTCACAGTGGACTCCTGGAACACCTCAGTTGAACGGTGTATCCGAACGGAGAAACCGAACTTTGTTGGACATGGTAAGGTCAATGATGAGTCGCACAGAGCTACCGATTTCCTTCTGGGTATACGCATTAAATAATGCAATACTTATTTTGAATAAGGTTCCGTCAAAGTCTGTTGAACAGACTCCATATGAGATATGGACAGGAAAGAAACCGGGTTTC
>SKCR01039944.1:0-51129 GCA_019454045.1 Zanthoxylum bungeanum
GTCTCCTTATCAAGTTTATCTTCAGCTAGATCTTAAAAATTACAAGCATCAAATCATTTTTTTATTTGTAAAATTATTTAGAAAAAAAAATAATAAGTGCCACTGAAGACAATCTTTGATCCTAGGAAATCATTAAATATTTATGGTTAAAAACTTTTCATAAAATATTTTCCTCAATGTTATGGGTGAAAACGAGCTCAAAGCCAAGAATATGCCCAATCAAGTGAAATAGGCCCGCAAGCACAAAAAACCCAATAAAGGAAGAGTTCAACCCAAAAGGTCTAGTATCAATTTGAGCCACAGGTCGTGAAAAGTCGATATGACCTCGCTGTAGTCACTCAGAACGTGATCTTCCCTTGGAGCATTCACGAGCCCAACACATCCCGAGATGAAGCACGTAGAACGCATCCCATGTGACCTGGACTCCACGAACGACATATTCATATGAACTTGAGATCGTTGCTCAAAGATCAATTTATACGATCCAAAAGCCTCATTAAGCTCAGAAACTCCTCGAGAGCCCAATGAAGGGAAAATGATCATCTCATTTGTTACCAAATTAAGATAATAATAAATCTCAATCAGGGTTAGTTATGGCTCATAATGGTCTCCAACGGTTACCATAGTTGTCACTGAAACACCTCCCCATCACTATAAAAAAGGGAGAAAAAACTTAAGATACTTTATTATATTTGGCGACCAGCTTGTCGAAAAGTTTAGCTCGCATCGTCAAGTAATAGATACCATCCCACTTGCCCTTTCTGCCTATGGGGTTCTTATTCATATTGAACATATACTTTATTATATTATCACTAGGCGGCGGGGACCCAGTGCACCGCATCAACAAAAACAGTGAAGCCAGATTATGGTAGAGTTGAGTTACCACTGGAACGTAGCGACCCTAATCAAGTTCAGCAAATGGATGAAGAAATCAGGGATAGGCAATCTCAACCCGATTTTGAGATGCTTTGGGCTCAGGGCAATGTATCCTTTAGGTGGGAAGAAATATTTATCCCCTTGTGCTAGAAAGAGCAATTTGTACCCGTAGGGAATATAGTACAATTTGATTAGCTTGAGTAACTCCCTCCGTGATATCTTGGAATCATGCTCAATGAAGTTGTATCTCCTACAACGCGCGGGGTCAAATATCACTCCCAGTAAAATGGCCATTTCAATCCGCAGCCTTTGTTCTGGATCCTCACTTGGCTTATTCACTTTGGCCTCGCGTGCGACCACAACCGCACTTAACAACTCACCTACCTAGGCTTCACCTACTATGACGCCTACTATTGTAATTTCTCTACTTGAAGTGGATGCCCGAGATGCTTCTAGGAAACTCGAGTAGCGATCAACGGCCTCGGGGATGCACATCGGAGAATTTATTATGTTGAGCGCAGAGACATGAGGGGAGTCTGATCCTTCAAGTTCATCCCGCTTTCAACATGGTGAGAGCGGCCCTTTTGACCGGACATCTACAAATGCGAGATCATAGGGTTAGTAGGCTTGCAACGTGCTCGAGCTACAAATGAGGTCGCTAAAATTATAACTCTAGCGCCCTGAAGTTAGAATATCTAGGTCTTTTCTACTCTAAATGCCATAACCTTAAAGTAAACCTAAGAGGTCTAAAGACATCAACAGGTCGTCTAAAGTCCATAAACACCAACCTAATTCCTTAAATAATATCCTAAATATCAAAATCCATATTTTTCATACGAATTTCAATAAGAACATAAAGCAAGAAGTGTATAAACACAATATAATATAACAAATAAACTTTGGCAGATAACAAGAAAATGACAAATCATGGTAAAAGAAAGAGGATTCAGAGCACTTATGGTGACTGTAGATCGACGAAGAACTTGAAACGGCAATTGGAACAAGGTACGACGTTGGTGAGAGAGTTTAGAGAAGAGTAACTTTGGTTTCTCAGGGATTTCAATATGAATGTAAAAGTGGCTTGAACAACAAGGATCCTTCCTTATATGGGAGCTCGCCTCAACCGTTAGATTTGAATGATGAACAATCTACAAGAATCAACAGTCATGGAGCGTTGTAGACATGCCTCCTCGTACAATGTGAAAAGTTGATGACAGCCTTAAGCATTAAATGCGATGGGACAATTGCCTCTACTTGTAACAACATGCGACACACTGTACGACCGTCTCCATATGAAGCGATGTGCGACGCACTGTGCATCCGTCTCCACCATTAAGCAATGTACGACTTGTTCGAGAATTGTCACTCTCAGATTCGTCGAAACCCGTTATAACCAATCTGTGGGTTGATTTTTGAGCTCGCTGATAGTAATATTGAGCTTCCATCATGCCAAAGGCGTGCCAGAAGCTAGAGGAAAATGTTATGGGTAGAAACAAGCTGAAAGCCAAGAATATGCATAGTCAAGTGTAACAGGCCCGCTAGCATAAGAAGCCTAATAGAGGAAGAGTTCAACCAACAAAGCCTGATATCAATCTGACCCACATATCATGAAAAGCCTCCGCCGACCTCGATGTAGTCACTCATAACGTGGTCTTCCCTTGGAGAATCCACGAGCCCAACACTTCTCGAGATGGAGAACGCAAAACATATCTCATGCGACCTGGACTCCGTGAACGACATCTTCATATAAACTCAAGATCGTTGCTCGAAGATATTTTTATGCGATCCAAAAACCTCATGAGGGAAAATGATCACCTCAATGGTTATCAAATTAAGATAATAATAAATCCTAATAAATTAGGGTTAGTTATGGCCCATAATGGTCTTTGACGGTTACCATGTTTTTCATTGAAATGCCTCCCCAACACTATAAATAATGGGAGAAAAATTTTAGTGAAGGTATGCCAAAATCAAAATAGATTGTAAGCTCTTGAGCATCTATTTATACCGTTAATAAGAGTGACTTGTGGACATAGGTCTCAGATTTGCCGAACTACGTTAAACTCATGTCTCGTTTGCTTAAGTTCGTACGTATTCGGTGTTGATCGTTTTTTACCGTCAAAATTCAATTACTGTGTTTGAGATATTTATAAAAAAATATGGTCAATATAAATTATTTTCCTATCAATAAAAATTTAATTATTTTTCTGAAAATTGACTTACGGAATATAAATTCGTAAGTCATTTTATGAAAAATAATTTTTTTCCATCCTCAAAGCTTCTATAATTCGCTTCTAATTAAGAATGAAAAAATTCGGACTTGAATTCAAATGGATTGAGGTCTATATATGTTTTGGTGATCCAAGTTCGTATTCGGATCTGGAAAAAAAAAATCTGAATTTGGACTTGAGTATATCTGGTCTGGGTTTAGATAAATTCGGATGAGTTTGAAAAATCGAATTTTTTATTTTTTCATTTTGTGTTCTTAATTTTTTTTTTTCATTTTGTAACCATTATTTAAAAAATCGGTTGAGGCGGCCGCCTCGAGGCGCGGCGACGGCACGTTGAGGCGGCCGCATCTTTCGGTTTTTCGAAGGCGGCCGGCTCATTGCATGTGAGGCGGCCGCCTCACTCCGACAAAGAGGTGAGGCAAAAAAAAATAAAAAAATCACCATAAATGAAGAAGAAAAAGAAGACGAAGAAGAAATGAAGAAGATGCGTAATGGCGACTGAACAGAATTACGACTGAAGAAGAAGAAGAAGAGGCGTAATGATGACTGAAGTAGAGGAAAAAAAATGAAGAAGAAGAAGAAATGAATAATGGTCTTTATTTATTTTTTATTAAAAATTAATAATCTTTGTTGTACAACTGTTAAAACTAATATGGTGTACATCTATTTTTTTTTATTTTTTGAAATTGGTGTACAACTGTTTTTCTAATTTATGATAAAATAAGGAATATCATCGGTCCATAAATGTTTTGGCTTGTCTAAGTATATGTGTGAATATTTCTAGTTTAACTAAACTACCATTTATGCCGTGCAAGCCTGATTGTAACAGTCGTTGTTGCACCTACTGTTAGATACTTTCATCATAATTTAATTGTAAGTCAGTCTTTATCAAATATTTAATGTTTCTTTTTTAATAGGTAATTACCATGTTTCTTTAAAAGAAAGGAAAAACACTATTATCAAGTGCATCTATTGTCCTACACAAGTGAATTGAAATCTGTTTCATTAATTCTTTGGGCAAGTGTAATTACATGGAAACATGAGGAAAATGTATGTCCTTTCTTTTAAATAGTGACAAGCAGTTCAATAGTTGTTTTGTTATATATTTTGTTATCACACATAAAATTACAAAAATATTATTAGTTAAAATTATTAATTATTAATTTATAAAATTACTAAATATTTATAATAAATTTATTATTAATCAAGAATCATCATTTCATCATTTTTAAATATTTTCTGATCGAGGCGCCCGCCTCACCGCCTTGAGGAGGTCCGTCTCGCGCCTCCATGGCTGGCCACCTCGAGGCGCCGCCACGTATTTTTAAACATTGTTTGTAACTATATTATTTTGTTTTTTTTCACATTTTTTATTTTTTATTTCTCTTGTATTATGTTTATTTGAAATTTTTTAAAATATAATTAATAAAAATTTATGATCTGGGTCAAATATATTTACATTGAGTTCAATAACAATCACATTTTTCCCAAATCGTAATTTATATAAATCATATTTTAACCAAGTCACATAAATTTTAGTCATAGTCATAGTCATATTAACCTGTCACAATCAAAGTTATATTGACTTCAGCCATAGTCACATTGAGCTTGGTCACAATCACATTTTACATAAATTACATATTAACTAAGTCACATAGAATTAAGGACGATGAAAATCCTCGTGGGTATGAGGCGCTGATACATTAGAGGCGGTAATGGGATAATTTTCTATTCCCGTTGATTAGACGGGTAGGATACAACTATTGACATCCCCGTCCAAATAGAGGTAAAATCGCCTTGTGAACGGGGGGACTTGCATGGGGTCCGTAGGGCCTTATACGTTATGGGAATATAAGAGGACAATTTTCATACATGTTGATTGAACGGGCCAAGTACAGTTGACATCTTTGTACTATACTCAACTCGTTTCCAACTATATATTCAGTCACAGTAACATTAATCTAAGTCATAGATACTGTCATATGTACCTAAATCACAATCATATTTTTCCTAAATCACATTGAATTAAGTCATAATCTAATTTTACTCTTTGTTTAAAAAGATAAAGGGTGGATAAAGCCCAAATTTAATTTTTATTCTCTTATCCGCAAGATTCGAACCTATGAGGCAAGCTAAATAGAGCTACTTAAAAATCACTCGGCTACCCTTTTAGGGACTATAGTATCATTTTATCTATTTAAAAATATATTTGGACTTATCCAAGCTTTACTGGAAAATCATTGTTCACTGTTCACGTGAACAATGAACTGTATTTAAAAAATAGAGAATAGTAAATTGTACTTAAATTTTTATTTTTTTTAAAAAGGGTGCAATAATCTTCCCTCCACTGTCTTTAAGGGTGTGTAAACACTAAAAAGATTAAGAAAATTTAAGGCTTAATTAAAAAAAAAAAAAAAAAAATTGAAGCCTATCACTTTTAGAATAGGTGATCACAAAATATAATTTTTTAAAAATTTTCTATTAAAAGTTTAAAATATTGGAAACATTGGATACGGCCACCTAATTTCTGCTACCTCTTTACAATTTTCATAAAGCCCTCTCTTTAGAGTCCGTTTGGTATAGAGTAGAGTTTTTATTAATAGAATTTTTAGAAGTAAAGCTTTTGATTAAAAAAAAGTGTTTGATTGTAAATGAGAGTTTGTTTTTAAATTGTAAAATTATTTTATTAGATAAATTTTTTAAAATCTTGTTATGAAAGAATATTAAATTAAATAAGGATATTATAGTTAATGAGAAAATACTTACAAAATATTAACACAAAAATTCAGAAACATTAATGAGAAAATAACAATCTCCCCTGAAACTTTGCTGATTGAATTAATTAGTACCCACATCATTAGGCTATGTTGATTATTTTTCAAATTTATGCCATAAACCTGTGGCTTTGACTCAGCTTATTATTGCACCACAGGGACTAGGCTTGATGACTCTCTCAGCTCTGCTAACATTGGAAAGCAGTTCAGATTGTCAAACTACCAACTCCTGTTCTCCTCATCTGTTCCAGATAATCTTATTTATCTTCTCCCTGTATCTAGTAGCAATTGGTCAAGGAGGTCACAAGCCTTGCACTCAGGCATTTGGTGCTGATCAGTTTGATGAACAGAACCCTCAGGAATGCAAAGCCAAAAGCTCTTTTTTCAATCCCTGCTGCTTCACTGCAACTGTTCATTGGTTTTGGCGTTATCACCTTCATTCCTATCTACGGTCGCATTTTCATTCCGATAACAAGATCTTTCACTCAAAATCCATCTGGTATTACAATGCTTCAAAGAATTGGAATTGGGATGTTTTTATTAGCTATTACAATGGTAGTTGCAGCTTTAGTAGAAATGAAAAGGATTGAAACAGAAAAAGTATATGGACTCATTGACAAGCCAGAAGTGACAATTCCAATGAGTGTGTGGTGTGGTTGGTTCCTCAGTATTTATTATGTGGGATTTCAGATGTGTTCACTATAATTGGTATGCAAGAATTCTTCTATGATCAAATCCCCAAAGAATTAAAGAGTTTTGGTCTCTCCATCTACTTGAGTGTGCTTGGTGTTGGAGGCTTATTGAGTGGCATTCTTGTGTCAATAATCAATAATGCGACAAGTGGAGATGGCAGAGATAGTTGGTTTGCTGATAATCTTAATCGGGCACATTGACTATTTTTACTGGTTACTTGCTGGACTAAGCGCAGCAGGATTGCTTGCCTTTTTGTATTTTGCTAAATCTTATGCCGATAAATTAAGGGGATGATGTAAAAGTTTTAATTGTTTTGGGTCTTTTTTATATTTATCATGTTGATTAGTTTAGAGTCAAACTTGATGAAATTTTGAACCTTTTTTTTTTGGGTGGAACCTATTAAATATTATTGTTTTATTATTATTCGAATTCGGATAATCACCGGTTAATATAATATTTACAATCATCAAGCTATGATATATATATATATATATATATTTTTTTTTTGAAAAGAACGTACCTAATTTCCTTAACAGCTGGATAACAATAGTTGAATGTTTGTGGTATATAGTCTCATATCCATACTACCTCATTTACAACATGAACAATAAAATTTGTCAGTGAGTGAGCAACTCCATTACACCCCGTAGGCACATAAGAAACAGTCACATGTTGAGAATTCTTCATTATCTCCAGGATTTCTGAAATTGTCCAAGCAATCTCTAGTCTGCTCTCTACTTTTCTTGATATTAAATTAGTCACCAGCACAAAATCAGTCTCTATTATTACAGGCAGTAATTTTTCCTTCACACCAATTTGCAACCCAAATAATAGAGTCTCGGCTTCGAGCATAGCTATATCATGGGACATCTTAGTTTTCCTGACAGCCCCTACCAGTACTCTTCCTTCCACATTTCTTAGGACAACCCCTAAACCTGTGGTATTATGGTGCTTTTGGGCTAAGGTATCCACATTGAGTTTATGCCAACCTTCGGGACAACCATCAAGCTATCTTTAGGAACAAATAGTGAATGATATTTAAATTTAGTTTCTGTTTGATTCGTCTTAAAAATTTTTTCGGAAAGCATTTTTCTCATTTTCGATATTTGGACACTTACGATAAACTTAATCAATATAAATCAATGTTTTGAAATTTGATCCGACCCCTCGACCCGATATGGAGAGAAGGTCAATGTTCAAAGGTCGGATTGGGGGTCGTCCCAAGGTCGGTGGTATATTATTATTTTATTATGTATGTATATAAATATATTGTAAGAAAATGAATAAATTTAAAAAAAATAAAAAATTCTCTCTCTATATATATATATATATTTAAAATCATTTATAATATATCAAAATAACAATATCATCAAAATATTCAATTAAATCATCTAAATAGATCGTCCAAAATATAATGCAAGCAATGTAAAACCCATTTATTTATTAGTCTCCGCAAATACTTATTATTTTTATTTTTATTTTTTTTATTTTATTAATTTTTTTTTGAAATCGTTGGAAACCCCGCCACCAAACCACACATTCTGGGCCGCGGCGCAGGTAAAACCCCCGGCTGCCCCAGGCTCTTACAAGAAGTCTCTGCAAATACCATCAAAGACACAAAATGCTAATTTTACAAGGGAAATTAGCCAGACTATGCAAAAAAAAAAAAAATAATAATAATATAATAATAATAAAATGATACTTTTAATTCATATTTGTTAATAATATAATTTAATCCTCATAATTTTTTTAACTAAGTTGGGCCTACCGACCTAATACACTTTTCACCCACAAAAAAATAATCTAATCCTTAACTCAATTCTAACCCGCCTAGACTTCTTTCTCATGAGGCCCATAATAATAATGAATGGGTCCATAATTATTAATCCAACTTAATGCATAACTCAACAATTCGCCAACAATATTAATTCCATCCTCAACAACCGATCCCAAATGCATTTTACCCCTATAATAAACCAACTCAGTGAGCCAAGTTACAAAATCAACAGCTACCATGCATCAACTTCATTATGATAGAAGTTTTTTCATATTTGCTTAGCATTTTCAATGTTGCATGTGTGTGTGTATATATATATATAATGAAGGACGGTTAATTTATCAATATAAGATGTTATATGTTGGTTCGATTATTGTTTTATGTTGATGCATTGAGGATCTACTTGTCCAAACAGGTCGCGGGGTTCGACCTTCCCGGAAAGATCGGGTTGGGTCGAGGGGGCAGCGCCCCCGTGGGGGCTCGGAGGCAACGCCCCCAAAAGGAAAATGAAATTCAAAGGCAATGTTACTGAAATAATTGATTTCGTTGACATTTTGCCCTCTATTGTCACGACAATGAGAGACAGAGACATACAAATATATTATGACTAATATTTTCGTGACAATGGTTACACATTGGCGCATCAATGAGACATTAATGCAAAAATGGCTCTCTGACTTATATTGTCACGCCAATAGTAACTCATTGTCGCGACAATAAGAAGCCCATGCATATTGTCATGACAATGTATTGTCATTGGCGTGAGACATTATTACAGAAAAGCGTGAATAAAAGGTATGCATTATGGAGGCAAATGTTGATAGCCTATATATAGGGCACGAAAGTTGATCATATAATATAACAATTTTCATATAAAAATTGTCAAGTAGAGATTCAACAAGTGTTTGTGTTACATCTATAAGTTTTTGTTAAATCATAGAGTGTATGACGATTGTTTCTCATTCCAAGGATAATATGAGAATCGGCTCCTCCAAAAATGAGCCTGAGAATGCTAAGCTTGTAAAAGCTAAATACAAGTAATTCTTGAAGAAATTAGCCTTAGTTAGAGAAGTTTTGGAAGTTCTCTACAATATTTCAACGAAGAGAAATCAAGATTGGATCATAGAGTGAAGCTTGCTTGAATTGGAATCAAGATTAGATATTGGAATGAAGATTGCTAAACCTTGGAAGTTCTCCAACAATTTCAACAACGAGAAGGAGATTGGATCTTTGTATCAAGCTTACTAGGTAATGTTTGATCTTCTCCTAAGCTATATTGTTTATTAGTGAGTTTTCATTAGTGAGACATATATAGATGAATTATGTATTAGATGCATAATTACATAGCTTAAGTTGAAATTAGGCTAATGAATTGTGTTAGGATGCTTTGGAAGTATAAACACAATATGCTTGTAATTGGGTCAAAGATGTTCATGTTGGACATGGAATAATTAATTAGAGTTTGGAACTCTAGAATAAATCATAAGTTATTGCTACCATTCTAGAATCACTTGACCACCTTTGGGTGAACTAGGATTGTTAATGGGACATTTCATAGTGGGATTCTTGTAGACAACAGAATCTGGGCGACGCTGTTCTAGGCTCGCGGCCTAGTTGGGAAGTATGAAATAACATGGAGTCGCCACCCGGTGTGAACCGGGACAAAGATTTAAGGCCGCACTCACCCCTCACAAGGGAAGACCTCAAACCGTTGGGTTCGAAATGGTCCCTTACTTATGTCACTTGTGATGATATAATTTGTGCAATAAACTAACCGAATCTATTCATCATTCATGCTCAAGGGTACTTAGATCTAACATGCTTTCATCCAAATAATTTCACTCAATGTAACGCAACAAGCATATTGGACCATTAAATCAACATGTATAAATCATTACCCAAACGCATCATAAACTAAGAACATGCATAATGGACAACCTAAACATGCTTTAACAAATAAATAACAAACTAAATTAAACCATGCTTTAAATAATAAAGATATAACCTAAAGACTATAACATGCTCAAATACAAATTTGGATGAGACGAGATACGTGTATCTTAAGTGGTACGTGGCATTGTATCCCGAGTGCAGACCATACTACCGTCCATTCGGAATCGGCTATGGATTTACGTCCGGGTTTCCATCCAATATACCACAAAAGGGAACACATATCCCGCTCACCCAACAATCACATCATGCTTCAAACGACTCTCATGCCATTATATATCAAAATAAATAAAACAACAATAAAGAAGATAAGTAGAAAGGTGCCCTCAGGTCTAACCTCTTTTGTCGTCTAAGAAAGGGCGTTACACGTCCGTTGGAAGGGTGAATGATCCGCTACTCTTTTAGTTCACCAATTCAACGTCTTTCCTCGCTGTTTTGCTGTTCGGGCTGCTGTTTCTAGTCCGTTTCGCTGCTGCTTCGCTGCTACGTTTCAGGTCACTGTCTTGATGGTTTAGCGGACTGTTTTGGGTGATTTTGAAGGCTTAGGGAGGTGCGTTTGTAGGGATTTTTTAGGGAAACTTTATGGAGGTTTTTGGGATGGTGTTTAGGTGATTTTAGGACTGTTTTATGGGTTAAAGACGCAACAAGAACTGACCAGAACAGGGGACGAAACTGTGCAGTTCAAGGTGCAGTGAGGGGTGTTTCGGGACTGTTTTGGGCGCTGAATTGGAGCTGTGAATGGGGGGTCTTTTGTGCGACTTTGGGGCTGTATTTGAGGCTTATTTTAAGGTGTTTTAGGGCTGTGAATGGTGGCTAGAACTCAGCAATGGAGGGCTGTGAAAAGGGGCTTAGGCGTGAAGGGTGTTGGTGAATGATGAATGATGCGGCAATGGAGGCTTCAAGGAGGTTTTGGACGTGCAAGGAGGCTTCAAGGAGGTTTTGGACGTGCAAGGAGGCTTGAGAAAGTGTTTGGGACGTGCTTGGGGGAGTATGTGTGCTAGGTTTTGAATGGGGGGTGAAGGCCTCTTTTTATAGGCAAAGAGAGAAGACTTTCCTAATTTGAATAGGAGAAGGATTTCTCATTGATGGTGACATCTCCTGATTTGTATCTCACAAGGAATGAATCTCCTTATTTAGGATGGTGATTGCTTTTGATTAGGAAAGGGATCTATGAGATTTATTTTAATTAGGAAGGAGATTTGACTTGATTTTAGCATGTGATAAATGTGCATATCCCTAATCTAGGAAGCCATGGGCGTGAATAAGGCTATATGGGCGTGGGCTTTGGTTTGACTTGGTTTGACTTGGGTATTTGGGTTTGGTTTGGGTATTTGGGTTTGGTTTGGGTTTGGTAGGTGGTCTATGAGGGGTTTGGGCCTAAGCTAAGCTTTGAAACGGAAGTCCAACAAGCAACCGAAGCTACACAACGAGGTTAAATCCAACAAAAATTCCATTTTCCAACTTTACCCTTCCAACGTCCGTTTCCCGCGGCTTTCATGACTAAAGAAGTAGTTGCCTCCATACGAGACTCATCATTGGGCTAATGTGTAAAAATGCAATGCCTACAGTCGCCCCCACTTTGATGGGACTTGTGCAGTGTGTGACAATGACAATTCTATCAAAGTACATGCAATGCATTTTTACTTACTTGGCTCGCCAGCTGTCACCTGGTCTGCCTGCTGTGCTGAATTGATAATGCTAAACCCCGTACCTAGGGCGTCGCGGTTGCGTCTCCGTACCTAGAGTGCCGCGGTGATGATGTTGGTTGTCTTGATGCTAACCCCGTACCTAGGGTGTCGCAGTGACGTCTCCGTACCTAGAGCCACAAATGTCTGAATAGTCCACATGCCGTACCTGGCGTGCTAACCCCGTACCTAGGGCGTCGCTGTGGTCTGAATGCTAACCCCGTACCTAGGGTGTCGCAGTGACGCCTCCGTACCTAGAGAGCCACAAATGTCTGAATAGTCCACATGCCGTACCTGGCGTGCTAACCCCGTACCTAGGGCGTCGCTGTGGTCTGAATGCTAACCCAGTACCTAGGGTGTCGCAGTAGTGATGTCTCCGTACCTAGAGAGCCACAAATGTCTGAATAGTCCACATGCCGTACCTGGCGTGCTAACCCCGTACCTAGGGTGTCGTTGTGGTCTGAATGCCAACCCCGTACCTAGGGGTCGCGCGGTGACGTCTCCGTACCTAGAGAACCACAAATGTCTGAATGCTAACCCCGTACCTAGGGTGTCGCAGTGACGCCTCCGTACCTAGAGTGCCACAAATATCTGAATACTAACCCCGTACCTAGGGTGTCGCAGTGACGTCTCCGTACCTAGAGAGCCACAAATGTCTGAATTTAAACCCCGTACCTAGGGGTTGCAGCTTGTGATATCTCCATACCGGAGTGCCGTACCTGGCAAAACTGATATCTCCATACCCGGAGTGCCGTACCTGGCTGATCTGATACTGATGTCTCCATACCCGGAGTGCCGTACCTGGTGATCTGATACTGATGTCTCCGTACCCGGAGTGCCATACCCGGAAAAAAAACTGATGCTAATAATGATGTGGGCCTCGCCCCCAAAGTGCCATACCCGGCGTGTCATTCTCGGCGTGTCCATTCTCGGACTATATCTCCATTCTCGGAGTGCCATTCCCGGCGTGCCATTCTCGGCGTGCTCATTCTTGAGCTATCCATTTCGGACTATATCTCCATTCTCGGAGTGCCATTCTCGACGTGCTCATTCTTGAGCTGTGCTCTATTTCGGAGTGCCATTCTCGGCTTGTTCATTCTCGAACTGTGCTCCATTCTCGGAGTGCCATTCTCGGCTTGTTCATTCTCTAACTGTGATCCATTCTGGGCGTGCTCATTCTCGAGCTGTCCATTCCCGGACTATATCTCCATTCTCGGAGTGCCATTCCAGGCATGCCATTATCGGCGTGCTCATTCTTGAGCTGTCCATTCCCGGACTATATCTTCATTCTAGGAGTGCCATTCCCGGCAGAACTGATCTTATGTGATGTGGGCCTCGCCCCCAGAGTGCCATACCCGGCCAAACTGATGTAATGTGGGCCTCGCCCCTAGAATGCCATACCCGACAAGACTGATACTGATAAAGATGTGGGCCTCGCCCTAAACTGATGCTGATGTGGGCCTCGGCCCTGGGATTCATTCCAAATTCTGACGACATGGGCCTCGGCCCTGGGATTCTGAAGACGTGCGCCTCGGCCCTGGGATTCATTCCAAATTCTGAAGACGTGGGCCTCGGCCCTGGGATTCATTCCAAATTCTGACGACGTGGGCCTCGGCCCTGGGATTCACCCTGGATTTATTCCATATTCTAACGATGTGGGCCTCAGCCCTGGGATTCATTCCAAAATCTGACGATGTGGGCCTCAGCCCTGGGATTCATTCCCTGGATTCATTCCAAAATCTGACGATGTGGGCCTCAGCCCTGGGATTCATTCACTGGATTCATTCCAAAATCTGACGATGTGGGCCTCAGCCCTGGGATTCATTCCAAAATTTTGATGATGTGGGCCTCAGCCTTGAGTTGATACTGATGTGGGCTTCGTCCCAAAACTGAAACTGATGTGGGCCTTGCCCCAAAACTGATACTGACGTGGGCCTCGCCCCAAACTGATGTGGGCCTCGCCCCAAACGGATATTGATGTGGGCCTCAACCCCGGGACTCATCCCCAAACAAATACTGATATGGGCCTTGCCCTCATGCTGACTCTAATGTGGGCCTCGCCCCATGCTGATACTGATATGGCCTCGCCCCAAACGGATACTGATGTGGGCCTCGCCCCATGCTGATACTGATATGGGCCTCAGCCCTGGGACTCATCCCCAAAACTACTACTCGTATGTTCTGATTCTGGTTGGCTTGTCTTTGCCGCTTTCTCTTTTTCTTCTTTGAAACCTGTGAAAAACAAAACAAACACAAAAAGAATGCAAAATATGTTACGTGTATGCATGCATGCATAAATGATTTTCCTATCCCGCTGGGTTAGGTTTTCCGTCAGTTCTCCAGGTGATTGCTCAGTCTTCTCTCTAGTCTCATGACTCAATATCTTATTATGTCCCTGATTCACGATGTAGTAGACTGGTCGCCCCCAGTCTTGATTTAGCTTTCTGCTCTCTGCTGTTTTGTACTTGATCAAGATGAACCATATGGTGGGGCCTTCTATATCATCATACTATGCTACGAAATAGTCTCAATAGTTATACATATCATTGTCCTCAAAGAATGCCTAGTAATGAAACCAGAGAACCTTCAAAACATTCAATGAAACTCAAATCCAAGTCTTTGAATAAATGATCTATGCCAGACTCAAAGTGTGTGTGTGCAAAGGTTCTTTCGCAGATTCATCCCCAGGTAAGCTAACTCAATGATTTCGTCAATAATCGGGATCGATGGGTCAAACCAACCTAGATGTCTCAATTATGCCTGCAATTGCTTTTTTTTTTTTGTGCTCAATGTGGTATGGTTTTCTTTCTCTTTTATCTCTTTCTTTTTTTCTTTTCATTTTGAACTTCTTTTTTTTTTCTTTTTTTCTTTTTCTTTTTTTTTTCTCTTTTTTTTTTCAACACACCTACCCTTTAAGGTAGCATTTCTCCTCATAGTGGTCCTAATACTCGCCCATGGGTAGCTTCACGCTTATCGGTTATAGGTGGTTCAATTCTTTTCTTTAGAGACTTTTCTTTCATTTTCAACCATACCACACATCATAACATAAGCAAATCAAGATAGACATCTAAGCAAACGGTCATTCACCGACCTATAATTTCTTCAACTAGTCACCTTGCTAGTTACTCAGGTTTTCACCGCTAAGAACCTATAGTGGAGTGTTTACGAGTCTAACATAGATCAATCACTCAAAGTATCAGATAAAAGCACATCAAGAGTTTATCGTTTCTAAGGTTTCACCTTAAAGCAATCAATTTCATCATCGGACTTATGTCTAACTATCAATGACTAAAAACAAACAATTTTCTTTTCTTTTTTTTTTCTTCTTTTTTCTTTCTTTCTTTTTTTTTTCTCTTTTTTTTTTCTCCTTTTTTTTCTTTTTTTTTTTTTTGGCCCACCATGGTCTTTCTATCATTGCCGTAAGATTTTCTGTTCCTCAGTTTCCTTTTCCTTGATATCCATGTTTTCTAAACTCTTCTTGACAAGTCTTCTTTTATCCCTAACCCAACGGATATCTATGATGGCTTTTAAGACACGAGGGTTAACATGATGCATGTATGCATGAGATGCATGTGATGTATGAGACACAATATGCATGGGGTTATCAAAAGCATAAAGGGTGGCCCCTATAGGTCATACAACTATGGTTCACATGTGGGTTTACAGGAGTGTGGACAAAGGCTCTCGTTTGACGAAGGATTACCCACAACTAGGACTCCCCACTCAAGGGTTCAAGCGACCAAGTGAGTGCACCTTTTTTATACCTTACGGTACGTGCCAACGAGTTACGGTGTGTGACTAACTGTCGAATGGATTTCCCATTGTAGATTCCCCAGATGGAAGGTGGAGCGAGGCTCTCTTAAGTACCCAAGCCTTAGGCTCTTATCGCTTGGTGTCAGGAATAAACAACGAGTCCTCCAAACTAGTATGTCACAACGAGCTACAAGTAATGATTTATCTAGGTGCCTTCACAGCTTTTCCCCGAAGGGTAGTGAGTGAAGGAAGACACCCAACCATCACCTAGCTTCAACAAAGCCTTTGATTAACCCCCTCAACCCACTATAGAAATGGTCAACTAAATCACAAATTATACACATCACAAGACATGATTTCGAGGCCAATTCTCTAATATCCCCAGTGGAGTCGCCAGACTGTACACAACAGAATCTGGGCGACGCTGTTCTAGACTCGCGGCCTAGTTGGGAAGTATAAAATAACATGGAGTCGCCACCCGGTGTGAACCGGGACAAAGATTTAAGGCCGCACTCACCCCTCACAAGGGAAGACCTCAAACCGTTGGGTTCGAAATGGTCCCTTACTTATGTCACTTGTGATGATATAATTTGTGCAATAAACTAACCGAATCTATTCATCATTCATGCTCAAGGGTACTTAGATCTAACATGCTTTCATCCAAATATTTCACTCAATGTAACGCAACAAGCATATTGAACCATTAAATCAACATTAATAAATCATTACCCAAACGCATCATAAACTAAGAACATGCATAATGGACAACCTAAACATGCTTTAACAAATAAATAACAAACTAAATTAAACCATGCTTTAAATAATAAACATATAACCTAAAGACTATAACATGCTCAAATACAAATTTGGATGAGACGAGATACGTGTATCTTAAGTGGTACGTGGCATTGTATCCCGAGTGCAGACCATACTACCGTCCATTCGGAATCGGCTATGGAATTTACGTCCGGGTTTCCATCCGATATACCACAAAAGGGAACACATATCCCGCTCACCCAACAATCACATCATACTTCAAACGACTCTCATGCCATTATATATCAAATAAATAAAACAACAATAAAGAAGATAAGTAGAAAGGTGCCCTCAGGTCTAACCTCTTTTGTCGTCTAAGAAAGGGCGTTAGTTACACGTCCGTTGGAAGGGTGAATGATCCGCTACTCTTTTAGTTCACCAATTCAACGTCTTTCCTCGCTGGCTGTTTTGCTGTTCGGGCTGCTGTTTCAAGTCCGTTTCGCTGCTGCTTCGCTGCTACGTTTCAGGTCACTGTCTTGATGGTTTAGCGGACTGTTTTGGGTGATTTTGAAGGCTTAGGGAGGTGCGTTTGTAGGGATTTTTTAGGGAAACTTTATGGAGGTTTTTGGGATGGTGTTTAGGTGATTTTAGGACTGTTTTATGGGTTAAAGATGCAACAAGAACTGACCATAACAGGGGACGAAACTGTGCAGTTCAAGGTGCAGTGAGGGGTGTGTTTCGGGACTGTTTTGGGCGCTGAATTGGAGCTGTGAATGGGGGGTCTTTTGTGCGACTTTGGGGCTGTATTTGAGGCTTATTTTAAGGTGTTTTAGGGCTGTGAATGGTGGCTAGAACTCAGCAATGGAGGGCTGTGAAAAGGGGCTTAGGCGTGAAGGGTGTTGTGGTGAATGATGAATGATGCGGCAATGGAGGCTTCAAGGAGGTTTTGGACGTGCAAGGAGGCTTCAAGGAGGTTTTGGACGTGCAAGGAGGCTTGAGAAAGTGTTTGGGACGTGCTTGGGGGAGTATGTGTGCTAGGTTTTGAATGGGGGTGAAGGCCTCTTTTTATAGGCAAAAGAGAGAAGACTTTCCTAATTTGAATAGGAGAAGGATTTCTCATTGATGGTGACATCTCCTGATTTGTATCTCACAAGGAATGAATCTCCTTATTTAGGATGGTGATTGCTTTTGATTAGGAAAGGGATCTATGAGATTTATTTTAATTAGGAAGGGATTTGACTTGATTTTAGCATGTGATAAATGTGCATATCCCTAATCTAGGAAGCCATGGGCGTGAATAAGGCTATATGGGCGTGGGCTTTGGTTTGACTTGGTTTGACTTGGGTATTTGGGTTTGGTTTGGGTATTTTGGGTTTGGTTTGGGTTTGGTAGGTGGTCTATGAGGGTTTTGGGCCTAAGATAAGCTTTGAAACGGAAGTCCAACAAGCAACCGAAGCTACACAACGAGGTTAAATCCAACAAAAATTCCATTTTCCAACTTTACCCTTCCAACGTCCGTTTCCCGCGGCTTTCATGACTAAAGAAGTAGTTGCCTCCATACGAGACTCATCATTGGGCTAATGTGTAAAAATGCAATGCCTACAATTCTAAATTTGTTTTTGTTTAGATTCAAACAAATGTATATATTATTTTTTCAATTACATATATGATAGTTGTATAACATGTATTGATGGTGGTTATAATGCTAAAATTAGATTTTAGGTGTATTTGAAGTATTAGGAGAAAATTGGAAGTGTTTAGTATTGGTTTGAAGTAGAAATTGCTCACTGCCTAGGGCAGCGTCGTGAGTCTACCCCTCCAGCGTTGTGACATTGAGCATCAGACCTAAGCACGTCGCAACGCTCACCCATCCATGTCGCGACGTAGAGACGTTAAGCTCTCGTAGTTGTTTTGCACTTTGGAACGTCTCGACGCCCAAGTTTTTGTGTCGCGATGCGCAGAGCTGATACACATTGAAACTTTATTTTCTCAATTTCTCCATTTCCGGACTCCGTTTTGTCCCACGAACTCGAAATAGAATTTAATTTTACATAAAATATTTTAAAATACACTCATACTAGATATCCACGAGTGAGATCCACTTCCGCTGCGCGGAGCACCAATCCGACTCTATGGGTTCCACATCCGCTCCAACAGAATCAAGTTGAACGTAATCGAATATGATGAAACCATTCTTCTCATTGCTAATTGGCTTATATAGTGTAATGAATGTGGGGGTTTCAACCTTTGGTTGACATCTATCCATTATTGGACTGCTCTATGATTGCATTGTGTACACATATCATGAGTCATGTTAAAATATAGTAATAGGTGTGATTACACATGTTAAGATAAGAGGATTTCCATTAAAGTCCACTAACCTCAGTTTATCATATGTGACATCATGTACTTCATAGTTATGATATTAAGGTCAAAATGTTAATGAATTTCGTAATAAATTTTCTTCAGAATATGTCTAGATTGGATTGGACTGACCACATAGTTTCGACATTTCGAAATGGAATAGCCTTGGAGTGATGTCACTTCGGAGTAATCTGATTAGTCAAGAAGTTTCTCTGGAAGTCTTCAAACTTCAGAGTTCATCATGACATCTCTAAACTATTAGTATTGTTCAACAGTACCATGACGGGTGTCATCCTTTCATTGGACCTTTCTTTACCTGTAGTAGTTCCACAAAGGAGTCGTGTTGGGGATTATTTAACTGTAGGATGACACGTGGCCTATGGTACATGACTAAAATTAGGTACCTACATCCACTCCCCCATCAGACCATTTAATTGAAATAAATGAATCTTTGAATGTTGACACGTGTTGCATCGCTTCGATTGTCGGCCTTTACTGTTATTTTTGTGAAATGACGTCTCATAAATGAGAAAGACGTCTAATAAATGGGAATCTGAAAAGTTATGCACGATTTTACGAAGGGTTTCACCCAACTATGCCTATTTAAAGAGTGAAGTTCCTTCAATTTTCTTTTTATTGTTGCCATTTTATTCAAGTAACAGGTTTAGCACATGACCTCCCTTCTCCATCCCCTTATCCTAGAGTTCTTATTGGTGATGAACGTATCACTTTTGTTCATGAACCCGTCCATTTTGCTAGGGTTATAAGCCTTTGGTGCTATTAATATGCTGTTAATAGACATGTATTTTTTCTCGCTCAACGACTTCCCTTCTCTCTATTATTTACAATTTGAGCCAAAGGGTTTCCATATTGTCCAAATTCGAAAGGGAAAGAATTTTTGACTCCCTTCCACAAGGCCTTTGTGCCTGAGATGGAATTCATGGAGTGAGGGCTTGCTCCCCCTCTGAAGTTATTTGTGCCTAAAAGAGACCGAATCATCGATCATACTGTATCTCTCACAGTTTTAGCAAAAACATATGTAAATATTCTTTAATATTTTATTTTTGATATTTGTTTGTGCTTGCAATTGGCAGAGCATTCTCAAGCTAATCCCCTCAAATCTGAGACTTCATAGTACAGGAAGTACATTTGGCCTTTTGAGAAGGATTTCCCAAATCCGAAATACCAGTGTGGGATGCCCTACAAGAGTTAATGGGGCAAATAATGGTGGTAAGACATTTTGATTCAAATGTGAGGCTTGGAAACCCCCACCAATTACACTACCTAAAATTCTTTCGAGGTAGGCTGAAGGTGTGGGTTGGTAATAATCCCCCTATCAACTGGGAGATGGTGAAAAATTACGCATGGGAACAGACCATTCCTTCAAGTCTGATGGACTTAAGCCTGAAGGAGTATTGTTGAGAAGTTCCTCCAGTCTCTCCTCTTCCATGTGGAAAATATGATGAAGAAGCCATCGTCTACCAACAGGTGTTCGTAGGACGTCAGGGCATATTCCATAGAGGGGAACATTCCGGGAAAAGTGGTGAGAATCCATACCTTCAAGGTGTTAAGCCTGACAACACAGAGTTCAGTTGAATTTGGGTCTATACATGAAGACACGGAGCCTATGAGTCTATAGGCTAAAATTAGGCACCTACAACTACAAACAATAAAAACTTGTGTCTATACATGACTGATCATAGACAAATATCTTGATGCTAATAACATCATGATAGACTAAAAAAATAAGAAAACATTAACTTTAATACGTTAAATGATAAAAAAATATGTATTGAAATTTGTATTTTTTTTAAATATAATGTCAGGACAATTCGTATAAAATTAGTTTATATATATATATATAATTATTAAAAGCTTTAGTTGATGTGTCTTTTGTAAATTAAAGAAAATGATAAACTTACATAAGAGTGATAAAATGATGATAAAAAATGATACTCTTAAAAACAATCTCACAAACATTTTTACTAACCTCTCCACTGTAGCTACAGTGATCTACCGTCAATCACTATTAAAGAACAGAAACACTACACCAAATTGGATATAATAAACTATTGCTGTACAAAATTGAAAAGTTGATTATAATTTTACAATAATGGTCGGTTAGGTGTGTCCCCATGTCCATAATAATATCACCATTATATCCTTTTCCGATGCGTCATGGAAACAAGTCTATGCGAACGATTGATTGCTTTGCTTCTGTTGCCTCGTTGTGAGATTCCCCCACAAGGTTTGTTAGTTTGTACTTTATCAATATAAATATTTTCTATGCTTTTGCTTATATTCATTCTATTAGTTATTGTTATCTTAATTAACTAATCCCTTTTATTATTACAAAACCTCTTTTTTTTTTTTTTTTTGTCCGGAGAATCCATTGGGTCAACATGCCTCTAGTAGATGTTAGGTTTCCAAGACTTCCGCAATTTCTGCAAATTGGATTTATTTGAAGACGAATGATGGTTTACCTAACCATTTGCAATTCTTAATCGATTTTGTAGACTTTTAGCCAATTTTTAACTCCTATACCATTCACACTCAAGAGGGCGGTTTATATCAGAAGCGGTCATGAATTGTCTTAAATTTTAAGAGGACACGTATGAGTTTCTAAAACAATATCTTTATCAATAATATAAAAATCATGCTATATATTTTAGAATTAAATTTTGAGTTCTAAATTTTGAGTTAAATTTTTGAAACTCAACTATCCTCAAGACAGGAACGCATGACTTTAACAATTATGAAATAAAAACCTCTAATCTACATTACTTTTCTATTAATTGATTGAATATTTGAGTCCCTTTAGATTGTGTTGGCCTATTAGTATTTTTTTAATTAGTTCATGGAAGATTTCAAATCCTCTTGAATTGGTTCAGATTTTCCTTTTGACTTTAGTTTTCAGGGTTCGAGTTAATTATTGAATTAATCTTAGCAATTATTTAAAATGTCTTGTTGTGTAACTTTCAACTTAATGGAATTTGGATCCAACTTTTAAATGATAAAATAATATTTCTATTTATTAAATAAGTAAAATTCAATTAATCTAATATGGAGTAGGGTAAAAGTAAATTTTAACTAATATTCAATGATTCTTTTTCGAAAAAAAAAATTGCTAAATGCAAAATAATATTCTTTGAGATTAAAACGATTCTGTATTAAAAATAATATCAAAGGTGATAATGTAATATATATATATATATATATATATATATATATAACGAAGATAGATACAATAAAAATGACGCTTTAAGTAATTTTTAAAAGGGATAAGGCCACTTCAACTTAAATTTTACAACAAATTAATGTCATGGATTTCATATAATTTAATGATGAATGAACTATTTTTATCAAATAATTATTTTATGTTTAATATCTACCATTAGATTAAATAGTATCAATGGTTTAAAATTTATTTCAAAATTTAAATTAAAAAGCTCTACCTATAAGAAAAAAAATATAAGGACCTAAAGAAGGGCATTTGCCGTCTCGAGTTGTGTTGACCTTTAGATACAAGTACAACATGCAGATGTATTGCAAATGTTTTTGCAAAAGTGGATATAGTGACTATCTATTAGTTTATTTCAAAAACCATTTGATAAAACTTCATGTCACGACCGGAGAATTTGAGATTGCTTTGATATAATGGATACAGGCGGTTGATTGAAAATTAGGATTTTCGTTCTAAAAATTAAGATTTTAATTTTTTTGAATTTTAAATATATAATATATTTTTTATATTATTTTTATCCTTATCACTAAGAATCTCGTTTTAAGAATTCATATAAGACTTCTAAAAATTTAGAACAATTCGAGACTATCTTGCGAAGAATCCATTGGTTCTGAATTTAGATAGTACGGTGAATGGTTTATTTTACCTTTCGAAGAGTTACGCAGTTTATCACTTCATCTAATTTGATTTATTTGTAGACTTAATTTTTTTTTTTTTTTCAAATCCAGTTGCAATATTTTAATTGACATTTTTTAGGCCCCTAAACTATTAAGAAAATAATATTTTTTTTTAATTATGAAAACGGTGTTAAGGAAATAATATATATTTATTATTAAATCAATATTCTTTAAGATATGATTCCTAGAATATTTAGGATTTGTGATATTATTATATTCTCATTATTAGTATTATTTATTTCCTATTTTAGTTTGAAATGTAGCATACATAAAGGCTCATACCAATGTAAATATAATATAGAATGAATTCAAATTTGAATAGAAAATGGATCTTTAGCGTTCAAACATTTAGCGTCGAAATTATATTCGACGCTAATAATTACTTTTACCGTCGATTTGGATATTCGACGCCAAATAGTAAAATTTTAGCGTTGAAATAATTTTTCGACGTAAAAGGGTAAACTTTTAGCTTCGTATTTGATATACGACGCTAAAAGTTATAATTTTAGCGTCGAATATATGTCGACGCTAAAGGTTTTTGACAATTCCACCGACACTTCCTTACCTTTGGCGGCGAAAAAATTTTCGACGCTAAAATTATAACTTTTACCGTCGAATAAAAGAAATTCGACGCTAAAAATGTGTCATATAGCGTCGAATGTTTTATCGACGCTAAAGGTTATGACAATGCCACTGTAAATTTTTAGCGTCGAATTATGTTAATTCGACGCTAAAACTATATTAAAATGCAGAAGCACCAACACTTCTTCCCCCCTCTGCTCTTTCTCTCCTTTGCAATTTTAGTCTCTCCTCTGCAATTTTACTCACAACTCTCTTACAACTTTTCAACAAAACTCTAATTTTTCATAAGGTAAATTTTCTTTCATCTCTCTTTGTTATTTTTCCTATATTTGAATTAGTACTCTCACTTAATTAATTTAAGTTTAATCTTTATAAAAGTTATGGTTTTAATTTTTTATAATTATGTTTTCTATGTACATTGTGTTAGTGGTTTATGATGCATATATGTAGATTAGTTAATTAACTAAATATGTTTTGTTTTGTAACTAATTAATTAATTAACTATATATATATATATATATATATATATATATGTGTGTGTGTGTGTGTGTGTATGCTTAAATAAATAATTAATGAATTGGTGATGTTGATGAGTGTAATATGATGTCTAATAATTATATTTTTATATGTAGATATTTGGCTGAAATGGATAAAAATTAGATGAGCTCGGTGGATAGATTGAGTGTTGAATACCGTAATGGAGTGTATGAGTTCATGGAATCGGCAAAGCAACACATTGATGCAGAAGGTCGTGTTCGATGTCCATGTACAAATTGTTTGAATAGGAAAAAGAAACAGTTAGATGAAATTCATAATCATTTATACATGCCGGGAATATCACCAGCTTACCGTACGTGGATTTATCATGGTGAGCAGTATAATTCTCAATCACCGTTTTTTGATTCCGATGAAGGGAGTAGTAGTTACAATCAACCTGCAAACGATGAGATAACCGATGCTTTGCATAACTTACAAGGTCCACAAGTTGGTCATAGTGTTGGCGGTGACATACCAGTGTTAGGTGGAAATGATCAAAATTTATTTAGTGAACTACTTGATGAGGCAAAAAAAATACCATTTGAATGTGTTGGGATGTCGATCTTGAATTTCGTTGTGAGATTATTATACATTAAAGTGATGAACAAAATGACCAACAAAAGTATTGATATGATGCTAGACTTACTGAGGCAAATGTTACCGGTTGGAAGCGAATTGCCTAAGTCGTATTACGAGGTAAAGAAAATGTTGTGTGATCTGGGAATAGTGTATGAATCCATTTATGATTGTAAGTATGACTGTGTATTATTTCGTGCCGAGTATGAATCACTTAAATATTGTCTGATCTGTGGTAAAATTCGGTACAAATTCTGTGTCTTTCATTAATTAACATGGTATCATACACCAGGTTGTGACTTTTATAGTTTCACTCTCTCTAGTTCTCTCATCGGCACGTGATGGATCACAGCTATCATCATTGTGTGACCCTCACGCACCACCTTGCCCATCATCATCGCCACCTTGCCACCTCGACGTTGAAATTTCTCGATTTCAAAACCCTAAATTTATTTCTCACATGCCAAGCAACCAATTATTTTCCATGGCCACCATCGAGAGGATTTGCAATCTTACAATGAGAGGCTTAGACTTCACGGTGACAGTTGTTGCGCTAGTTGTGATGATCACAAGCCATCAGACAGTTAGATTCGATGCATTTTCATATGAAGCAAAGTGCAGTGACATGCCAGCCTTCAAATTCTTCATAATAGCAAATGAAATTGTATGCATCTAGATTGATTGGTCGTGATCAAATTAAATATTCTTGACTTGTCTTATCAAGACTCACAACCCCACACTCTCGAGCAGCAACCATGTATCTCTCTCAAACCTCTTCCCACACGTCACAACCCGCTCATCCTTTTAGCCACAAACTCTGACATGCTGAATTTTATCCCTCACTATGGTTGCTTTTTGTTGGTCTTTAGGGCTACCTTAGTTACCAGCCTACTTCCAGCACTATGTCCTCTCTGGAACACACATTTTCACTCATGGTTCTACAAAATCAACCTCTTGGGATTTTACTACCTCTCGGGATTTTGCTCTCTTTCGAGCTTCGTGTAACACCCCGTCAGAGGCAGGATATTACCGAAAAATAGACATGATGTATCCTAAAACTAAACAACATAGATCAAAGTCCAGTATCAAAACGAAACCTAAACAAAACATCCAACATGCCAAGGGACCTCAAGTCCACACAAAACGCATCAAAATCAAAATCAAGACTTAAGGGCTCTGTGCCCACAACTTCATAACTCATATAACATAATCATGTAATACAAATCTTTACTATTACATTTCTCACATTTAAAGTAACATGCCCAATACCCAAATGCCCAAAAAAAAAATCCCCTGGTGACTTGCAAAAATAATATCCATCATCCAACGCATCATCTCTGTCAAAAGTAAGAGGCTACGGGAAAAAAGAAAAGGAAACATGTAATCATTAACAAATTGGGGAGGGGTGAGTCTTTTGGACTCAGTGAGTAGATACCAAATAATAAACCACAAAAAAAAAAATCCAAAGCATGTCCATAAATCATTCTTCATGCATACATCGTGAAAAACATATCAAGCGTTCAACACCCAAGTCGCACGTGAAGACTAAGCGAGGAACGAATGATCCCTTGTCGACAAGATAGTGGGTCGATCTATTTCTAATGGTCGAAACCCTTAACAATAGCCCTTTATACCCACTTATTCCTGCATTCTTAGCTTACTAATTTTTTAGATTCCGTATCATTTAATTTATTTTGTAGTTTCTTTTATGTTTTATCTGTAGGAAGCATTGGAACATTGATCTTGGGGCAATTTGACTTGCTTTGGGACACTATGGACGCATCAGAAGCACGGGGAAGAGCGAAAAATGCAGAAAACAGCATCTAGAAATTCCGACTGGCGTCGCGACGCCCATTCAGCCCTTACATATTTCCTGTATTTTCAACATCACGACGCCACTTTCCGGCGCCGCGACGCTACGAGTGAAGCCCATAATCATCAATTTTTAGGGTTTTACATGCACAATGACTCCAAGACTTTCCTATAACTATAGAAGCTCATCCAAAACCCTAGAGAGGAGGCTAATACACAATATAAAGACTCAAAACACATATTTTAGAGAGATCCAAGGAGGAAGATTAAAAAGCGACAAGAGGAGACGAAGACGGTGATGTCCGAAGACAAAAGGATTCGATTCGAGTTTAATCTTCTAGTTTTTATCTTTAAACTCTAATGATTTCCATTATATTCCTTTCACTGTTATTATGTTTAATGCTTCTTGTTTGTTTGCCATAAATTAAATATAAATATAATCTTTATTTATATTCTCTTACGTTTAATGCTTCTTGTTTGTTTGCCACAAATTAAGATTATGAATGTTTAGAATCTATCGCTCGGGATAGAGAGATTTTGAATATGATCTAGAGAATATAACCTATGAGTTTTATAGATTTCGGGAGAATCTATAGATCCTTTGAAGTCGTTAACAGAGAATCACAAAGCGTAAAGAGTTAATGATTACTAGATTTAGATAGGGATATCGAAGTCGGTACTTAATAATAATTTCACTATTGCTCGGGAGAGGAAGTGGAATACTTTAGGATTCTTGACTTATAAACAACACAACTGATTAAGGATTGAATGGCATGACAAATACATCAGGGATAACGAGATGAAATCAGACTCTAGAATCTCTCTATTCATTGGATTATCTTTATCAACGTTTTAATATCTCGTTTATTTGGTTTTTAGTTTTAATCTTAATTTAATTATTTTCAAAATAAAGTTAGGATTATCAATGATAGTACTTAGTGTGAGTTGAATACAATCTCTGTGGGTTCGACACTCTTTCACTCATCTTTACTAAAACTTGACACCATACACTTGCGGTACGATATAAAATATCACAACAAGTTTTTAGCGCCGTTGTCGGGGATTGTTATTCTAATTCACATTAATACTATTACCAAATAACCTTACCAAAAATTCAATATAATTTTTTATATTTTTATTGTTATATTTTTTCTTTTCTTTCGTGAAATGATAGTTTGAAAAGAAGCAATGGCAAATCCTATTGTTGCACTGATAGCTCAAGTATCGTCTCTCACGACTCATCTAGCAGCATTGACCAATCAGCAGGGCCAACCATCTATTAAAGCTGCTGCTGGAAATAGAATGATCTTACCCGACGGAGGATATGAGCAAGTCCAATATGTGAACAATAGGAACTTCAACAACTATAGAGGCAATCATATACCTAACTATTATCATCCGAACTTGTCATATGCCAATATAGAGAACATCTTGTAACCTCCTCTTGGCTTTAATAATCAAAGAGTTTAGCAGAAACCATCCTTAGAAGACCTCATGAGCACGTTTTTAGCTACAACTTCAGAGGTTTGAGAAGAATGAGTCGAGGCTGAACAACATTGAAACACATATGGGTAATATAGGGGTAACGATGAAGTCCTTAAAAGTGAATAAATTGGGCAGATTGTTTCTTTCATGGCCATTCAACAGAAATGGGTGTTTCCTAGTAATACTGAAGTCAACCCCAAAGAGAAGTGTTAAGCCATAACCCTTAGGAGCAGAAAAGAGATTGAAGACACCTCTCAGGACTTATGCAGTAATGAAAAAGAAGCGGTATTTCAAGAGGAAACAGTAACAGAAGAAAAGAATAAAGGTGAATTGAAAATAAGAGTTCAAGATGAAGAAGTCACCTTCAGTGTGAATCCTCAAGGTGATGCAGAATATCACAAGGTAGATATAGTATAGAATGGAGTTGCAAACACGCAGGGTGAATCAGTATTTCAGCAACCTACGAGCATAATGCAGCCATGCATAAAGGAAGATTCTCCGCAGCTAGACCTGAAACTACTCCCAAAACACCGTAAAAAGAGGAAAATAAGGTTCATTGCTCACTTTAAGATGATCTATGGAAGGTTAAAAAGGAGGTCGAGCCAATTTTGCCAGATGTGCAGTCCAAAATCAGTAGACCCTGGAGGACCAGCCATAGATAAATTCCCACAGCCTGCCAAACTGTCTTTTTCATGTCACAGCAATCGGTGGATACCAAAGAAGAAAGCACATGAGACTACCCGATTTGCTACACTGAAGCCATCATGACCATTTGGGTGGTTGCGTCTGGCTGAAGATGTTAAACTTAGCGCTAGCGGGGAGGCAACCCACGTATATACTTGCATCTGTTTATTTTTATTTTTTTACTTTAGTTTTATTTTATTGTATGCTATTTGATTGTTATTAGTTTGCATGTGTATTTATGCAGGTATTAGAGCAACACACAAAGCCCGCGCAACCAAATTCGGACCAGTAGGAGCCTGATCAACTCCATGCACGGTAGTGTTGTTCCTCACTCTTGTTTCTTTATGCTTATCTTACATTGAGGACAATGCAAGTTTTAAGTTTGGGGTGTGTGCATGTCGTGATAGTTCCTACTAAGCTAATTATTTTAAAAATATATTTTGTTTTTAGCCTTAGATAGTAAAGCATAAGTCTAATGATGAATTTTATTTGCTTTCGATGAAATCTTAGAAACAATAAGTTCTCAATTTATTTTTATCTGATGCATTGAGTAGATGATCTATGTTAGACTCGTAAGTACTTAACAATAGGTTTTTAGCAGTAAGAACCTAAATAATTGACAAAGTGACTAGTTGATGAAATGGTTTGCCGATGAATGAAAGTTTCCTTAGATATCTATCTCAATATGCTAGTGTTATGATGTATGGTATGATAAGAAAAAAGAAAAAAAAATTGAAAGAAAAAAATTAAAAAGAAAAAAAGTTAAACCATTTATAAGCGATAAGCGTGAAGCTATCCATGGGCGAGTGTTAGGACCACCATGAGGAGAAATGCTACCTTAAAGGGTATGTGTGTTGAAAAAAATGAAAAAAAAATGAAGGAAAAAAGTGTACCATACTGAGCATAGACATGAAATACATAGTACTTTTGTGATATCTAGGTTGGTTTGACCCATTAAATCCTAATTTTTGAGACGAAATCATTGAGTTGGCTTACTTAAGAGTCGAGCTGTGAATAAACTCTTACACACAGACACTGTGAGTCTGGCTTAGATGATTTATACAAGAACTTAGAATTTAGTTGCACTGAGTACTTTGAAGGTTCTTTGATTTCATTGATAAGCATTCTTTGAGGACAAAATTATGCGTAACAATCGGGACTATTTTATTTATTATTTTATTTTTGCATGATTGCATGTTTTTGAATGACGTTTGTGGGTATCGTCGCTCTAAGCTCTCACGAGACTATAACTCGTCCACTAGGACCGCCTATGGGTTTAAAGGCTTGTTGCATACGCTAAATGTAATTGTGATCCCTACAAAAATGATCTAGTTAATTTTGTTAATTTTGTTTGTTTATTTTTATTTTGTCTTTTGCTCGGGACTAGCAAAATCTTAAGTTTGGGGGTGTTTGATAAGTGCAGTTTATACCCACTTATTCCTGCATTCTTAGCTTACTATTTTGTTAGATTCTATATCATTTAATTTATTTTGTAGTTTCTTTTTTGTTTTATTTATCGGAAGCATTGGAACATTGATCTTGGGATAATTTGACTTGTTTGGGGACCCTACGGAAGAATCGGAAGCACGCGGGAAGAGCGAAAAATGTAAGAAAATAACATTCAGAAATTATGACTGGCGTCGCGATGCCCCTCAGCCCTCACATATTTCCTGCAAGTTCAGCGCCGTGATGCCACATTTTGACGCCGCGACACTGCGACTGAAGCCCAAAATCATCAATTTTTAGGGTTTTACATGCACAAGGACTCCAAGACTTTCCCATAAATATAAAAGCTCGTCCAAAACCCTAGAGAGGAGGCTAATACACAACATAAAGACTCTAAATAGTAAAAACAAAGATATTTACAGTGTATCGAAAAATTGATCTCAATGATCAAATCAAATTTCAAAGTCCGTGTTTTTACAAAACCATAACAAGCGCCTAGGAACTATCTCGCTGGACGAAAGGATAACCAAGAGTCCAATGTCTAGATTATGCAGATTAAATGGACATTATCCGAACAAGATCATATCGACAAAGGGTAGTCAGCCAGCCATTTTCTGATAGTCAAAATCCCGAAACAAACACCTTGGTAAAGCTGTGAAGAAACATATAATCAAGCATCACGGAGGGTCAAAACCCATAAACATCATCAAGCACCGTGACGGAAAAAAATTTCAAGCGTCTTGACAGAAACATAATTTACGATTTTTTTTAAATATCAAAAACGAATTCAAAGCATCAAGACGGAAACATTTCATTTTCATTTTCATTCAAAAAATATTTAATCAAATATCATGATACCAAAACATAAGTTAGACAAAACAATTCCTTTCCAAAAATACTTCTTTCCGAAAACAATTAAACAAGAGTACCCGCACTAAATTCAAAACTTTTCGTTTGTTGGTAATACTTTTTCAAAAACGGCATACAAATCGTTCATTCAGAGACAAACAATCAAAAACATCTAGACACATATCAAACTCATTATCCATTGTTAAGCATTCATAATTTGAAAATATACATTTCAATCATAAACTAAAATCGTAAAATAAAGCATCACAGAAGAGATCATGTATAGGCTTACACGTGTACTGGCTTATACATACAAGCTCGTATAAGATTCATCACTTATTTTAAAATTGGTATAAAATGGACACCGTCCGAGCAGAATCATAACCAGTACTTCTAAACGAATACTCACAAGTCAAGGATATCACAAAGCACATTGTAGATCCCTCATATCTTAAAGAAGTCTCATACATCAAGAAATAATATTGTCAAAGTATATCCCATTAACATAATTCTAATTTCCTACTTATGCCATTACACTTATAAAACGGGGTTTTGAAAATTCATCTACCAAACCATGCTAACCATGTTGGGCCATACTAATCTCGTGGCTACAACCTACCTAAACTCTTGAAGGCCAAATCATCCAGGACAACACAAACTCAAGCTTCATTTACAAGCCTAACTCTCGACCATGCACAAAACACATACATGTTTATTTTGTCATCACTAACAGAACTCAGCATCACTATTCAATCACCAATCTCATCACATACCATTCAACCATCTTTTCCAACATCATGCTCAATAACCTCACATTATCCACTTCAAAACAACTTCATCAACAACTAATGTCATGACTATGGCACACCTACTCATGTATATCCTCGACACATGACATATTTTTCATACTTATCAACACTTATACAAACTCAACATCAAGCGTAATCCAAGCTTTAACATTCAGCCAAAGAACTCATTTTACAATCTTGGTAATTCCAACCAAATCTATGCATATATCGTGTCATTAAACATTACCTATATACAATTAACTAGCCACACATACAAAAATCCCAAAAGCCAATATGGGTCAAAATGGACTTCAAAGAACCCATATCACATAAGGCATACTAACCAAAGTCTTGCACATATATTACTAATGACAACTCATTTAAGCTTGATTATCAACTTAATCATGTAAAATAATGAATTTTGAAATGAGTCAAGAACCCTAACATGAGAAAATACAAAACAACCATTGGAGGTTAGGAAGCTTACTGGATCTTTCTTATGCTTGGAAATACATGAAATCCTCATGATTTCGTCTTACCCTTATTTGTTCCATATTTCGTCTTATTTGATTCCATTGAGTCCCGATTTTATTTTATCTGCAAAATAAACTAAAACACATCAAAACGTTCAAAAAACTTGAGAAACCATACAAAATATTAAGTAAAATGGGTGGTAAATATTGATATATTTTCCACTCATCACACCCCCAAATCTAACATTTTACTAGTCCTCGAGCAAAACAAACAAAAAAATGAAATAATCAACTAATAATAAATTACCCTAAGCCACTTTCGTAGGGATCACGGTTGCATTTAGTGTATGCAACAAGCCTTTAAACCCCTAGGTGTCCTTAATCGACGAGTTGTAGTCTCGTGAGGGTTTGACTAGTGAAATCACCTACGTTACGCAAGCGCACGTATCGCTCAAGTAGTATAAAATGTATCAATCCCACGAGGACTTAATACCTGAGCTATTAATATATGAAGCCAAATGTTTACGAGTATCTAATAGATTGGTTGTTGATTGGATGGTGATTTTTATCTGAAAACAAGTAAATAAAACAGTGCGAAAGTAAATTTAAGGAAAATTCAATATTAAGAAACTATCTAGGGTTGTGAATCCTTCTAATATCTTTAAAGATGAAGTGATTATCTCATGTTTGTGCAATATATCGGTTTATTAAGCTGGAACACGAAATTATGCATAAGCCTCTTCCAATGGTCAGATGCAAACATCCAAATTAACCTAATTAATCATATTCATATGTTAACCATGTTATCTGAATTCATTAAGATTAAGTTACAATTATGGCTACCCCCACCCGACAGGTATATTCATATCCTGTAAGAAATCTACCTAAGAGTCATTTGCCCTGAGGTGAGATTGTGAGCTATTGAGTTTAAGGCTAAACCTAAAATCCCTTTTCCAAGTTCATTTTAAGTTTACCAAATCAATCTTATTAATGGCCAGTTAACAAGAAGCATTAAGAGTAAGGCTCAATAAATAATCCTTTATATTACCCAAAACATGAAAATATTCTTTTTAAGGAATTTTATCACCACTTTTGAATCATTTGATGGTAGTGTCGTTGCTTCAACCCATTTAGAAACGTAGTCTACTGCAACTAGAATGTACAGGTTTCCGAATGATGGAACAAAGGGTCTCATAAAATCAATCTCTCATACATCAAATATCTCCACTTTTAAAATATTTTGAAGAGATCATTCATTTCTCCTCGAAATATTTTCCGTTCTCTGGCACCTGTCACATTGAAGAATGAATATGTAAGAATATTTAAACAAAGTGGGCCAGAACAAACCTAACTGTAAGACTTTGGCTGCAGTTTTATCTCCGCTGAAGTGTCCGCCATATGATGATGAATGACAATGCTGCAAGACACTATTGACCTCCTCATGTGGAACACGTCTCACTAATTGATCAGCACAACATTTGAACAAGTACGGCTCATCCCAGACATAGTGCTTGACTTCCTTGAAGAATTTCTTCTGTTGCTGATGTGTCAATTCTAACGGCCATTTTCCCGATACTATGTAGTTTACATAGTCAGCATACCAAGAGACATTCTATTGTTTCATGGCAAATAACTGTTCATCTGGAAAGGTTTCTTTGATTGTCAGTTCATTGCCAGCTGTTTCTCCATTCTCGAGCCTCGATAAGTGATCTGTCACTTGATTTTATGTCCCTTTCATGTCTCGGATCTTGAGGTCAAATTATTACAGTAGAAGCACCCAACGGATCAATCTGGGTTTGGCATCTTTCTTCGTGATCAGATATTTGATTGTTGAATGATCTGTATAGACCACCATTTTGGGACCCAGTAGATAATATCAGAATTTATCAAAAGTAAACACAACTGCATGCAACTCCTTTTCAGTGGTTGTGTAGTTGAGTTGTGCTTCATTCAGAGTTCTGCTAGAGTACTAAATGGTGTGGAAAATTTTTGCTTTGTGTTGTCCCAAAACTGCACCTATAGTAAAATCACTAGCATCGCACATCACCTCAAATGGAATGGTCCAGTCCGGTGCTACTATGATCGGGGCAGAGACCAGCTTCTATTTCAAGATCTCAAAAGCTTCGTGGAATTCTTTGGTGAAGTTGAAAGGCACATCTTTCTCCAGTAGATTGCATAGAGGTTTAGCAATCTTGGAGAAGTCTTTGATAAATCTCCTGTAAAAGCCTACATTTCCGAGAAAACTCTGAATCCCTTTGACGGATGATGGTGGAGGTAGTTTTTCTCTTGTCTCAATCTTTGCTTTGTCTACCTCGATTCCATTTTGTGAGATCTGATGTCCCAGAACAATGCCTTCATGCACCATGAAGTGGCATTTCTCCCAATTGAGTACCAGGTTGGTATTTTCGCATATTTGCAACACTTTTTCCAGATTTTGCAAGCAGTGGTCGAACAAGTCTCCAAACATAGAGAAATCATCCATGAAAACCTCCATACTATGTTCCAGTATGTGTGAAAAGATGGCCATCATGCAACGTTGAAATGTGGCAGGAGTATTACATAGTCCAAATGGCATCATGCGGAAAGCAAAAGTACGATACGGGCATGTAAAAGTGGTTTTCTCCTGATCTTCTGGGGCGATGGTAATCTGATTATACCCCGAGTATCCGTCCAGAAAATAATAGAACTCATGTCCCGTCGGTCGGTCTAGCATCTGGTCAATAAAATGAAGCAGAAAATGATCATTCTATGTTGCTTTGTTTAGCTTCATGTAGTCCATGCATACTCTCTATCCAGTTATCGTTCTTGTTAGAATTAGTTCGTTCTTTTCATTTATGACTACATTAATTCCTCCTTTCTTTGGTATACATTGCATAAGACTCACCCATGTGCTATTTGAGATGAGGTAGATGATGTCGGAATCCAACCATTTGATAATTTCTTTCTTTACAACCTCATTCATGATTGGATTTAATCTATGTTGATGCTCCACTGTGGCTTTGTACTCGTTGTTCATTAGAATTTTGTGCATACAAAATGATGGGCTAATGCCTTGAATGTCTGCTATAGTCCAGCCAATGGCTTTCTTGTGTTCTTGTAACACTCTCAACAACTTATCTTCCTGCTCCAATGTTAGCGACGAAGAAATAATCACAAGTAAATCAGAAGAATTTTATAAGAATGCATACCTGAGATGGTTCGGAAGTGGCTTTAGTTCCAACTGCGGTGGTTCTTCAATCGATGGCTTGATTCACTCCTTTTTTGGTATTTCCAAACTTTCCACATGTGGTGTTGTTATGAAGGGAAATGGTCTGCAAGATAGTTGATAAATTCCAGAATTTCATCATCTAGCTCACTGTCAGTCATGTTGGTGATGCTAGATTCAAGTTTATCCGTTGAAAGTTGCATTGCATCAGTATCTTGCATGATACTATCTAAAACATCAATTCTGAAACATTCCTCATCATTTTCATCATTCGGGAATTTCATGGCTTTGAAATCATTGAATGTAAATTTTTGGTCATGAACTTTCATGATTAGTTCTCCTTTTTGTACATCAATAACAGTTCGACCTGTAGCCAAGAATGGTCTCCCGAGGATTATAGGTACATCTTTATCTTCTTCCATGTCAAGGATAATGAAATTTGTAGGGAAAATGAATTTGTCGACTTTAACCAATATATCTTCCACTACACCTCTCGGAAATGTGAGCGATCTATCAGCAAGCTGCAGAGTAACTGAGGTGGGCATTGCTTCCACAATCTGCAGTTTCCTGTAAATAGAAAAATGCATCAAGTTAATGCTAGCACCCAAATCACACAAAGCCTTACCGAAGTAGTGTTCGCCTATGGTGCAAGGGATGGTGAAACTGCCAGGATCTTTCAACTTTGTGGGAAGCTTCCTCTAAATGATGGCGCTGCATTCTTCTGTCAATGTTACTGTCTCGTAATCTCCCAATCCCACTTTATTGATAGAATATCTTTCATGAATTTGACATAGCTTCTGCAAATGGAATGTTGATATGTAGTTTTTTAAAGATCTCTAGGAATTGAGCAAACTGCTTGTCCAGTTTATGTTTCTCGATCATTTTCTTTTGCCTCTTTTTCCTCCATCTGTGGCTCTGTTTCACTACTTTCTTTTGGAACTTCCTCAGTGGATGCCTTGACTCCAATATCTTTGTTGATCTCAATACCGCTTTTCAAAGTAATTGCTTGACATTACTCATTCCCTCTGTTCATTGGATTTGGTTCTGTATTGCTAGGAAGATTACCTTGCGGTCTGTAACTCTGAACATTGGCTAGTTGTCCTATTTGATTTTCCAGTGCCTTTATAGATGTTGATTGGCTTTGATTGAATTCTTTTTGGGCTTGAAACATAGATTCTTATTTTTTTTTTTTTCGTTTTTGAACATCTATGCAAGCAATTCTTTTATTTATGGTTCTTTTTCATACTTCTGGCCTTTTTTTTGCTGTTGGAATCCGGGTGGTGGATTATTCTTTTACCCTGAATTGTTGCTCCATGTGAAATTAGGATGATTCTTCCACTCTGGGTTGTAGGTATTGGAATATAGATTGTTTCCCTGTCTGTTGAAATTGTTGACATAATTCACAGTCTCATCATGTTGGTTTGCCTCCGGTGCTCCTCCATATGGTGAACTTAAAACACCGGCGATGTTTACAACTTTTGTGCTAAGTATTTCCAAGCATTTGCACATCTGCTCCAGCTTGGCATTCATTGCTTTGTTGGCTTCGACTTTGTGGATTCCTGCAATTCGTTGAATCATGCTCATTTCTGTTGGCCACAAAGAATTATTGTTGGCCATTTCTTCAATTAAGTCTCAAGCCTGATCCTCTCATTTTCCATTAAAGCTCCTCTAGCAGCAGCATCAATTGTGGTTCTCATCAGTCCAGAAAGTCCATTGTATAAGGTTTGGACTTGTAGCCACTTTGCAATCTCATAGTGAGGACATTTTTTGAGCAACTCCTTGTATCTTTCCCAAGCTTCGTAGAGGGATTCTGAGTCATGTTGTACAAAGGATGTGATGTCATTCCTCAGCTTTGCTGTTCTGGCTGGGGGAAAGTACTTTGCAAGGAATTCAATGGCTATAGTATTCCAAGTTGTGATGGAACCTGCCGGTAGTGAATGTAGCCAAGTCTTAGCTCTGTCTTTCAAAGAATATGGAAACACACGCAGTCTCATTGCTTCTTATGCCGCTCGGTTGTAATTAAATATGCTGTAAACTTCCAGAATGTTGTTGATGTGGGCATTAGGATCTTCAATTACATTCCCCACAAACTGAACTGATTGTTGTATCATCTGAATACATATTTTGATGTCACACGTATTTGCTGGTAAGGGAGGAAGTACAATGCATGAAATGAAGCCGTCAACCACCGGAATAGTTCTGTCTCGAATGAGAATTGGTGGTGCAACCTCCAAAGGTTCAGGTTCTTGAATGTTCATGTTGATCAGTGCTTCTTGGCCTTCTCGCATTTCCCTTCTCAACTGTCTGAACGTTCTTTCAATTTATGGGTCAAGCGGACGGATTTCAAAGCTTCTGCTCCTTCTCATGTAGTGTCTGAGAACCTGAAACACAAGAAAACAAAAAGAATAAGAAAAAATATCTAACCCCAAAATTAATAGTGAAAGATAAATAAGTCTCCGGCAACGGCGCCAAAAACTTGATCGATAAAATCACACACGTTACGCAAGCGCACGTATCGCTCAAGTAGTATAAAATGTATCGATCCCACGAGGACTTAATACCTAAGCTATTAATATATGAAGCCAAATGTTTACGAGTATCTAATAGATTGGATGGTGATTTTTATCTAAAAACAAGTAAATAAAATAGTGCGAAAGTAAATTTAAGAAAAATTCAATATTAAGAAACTATCTAGGGTTGTGAATCCTTCCAATATCTTTTAAAGATGAAGTGATTATCTCATGTTTTTGCAATATATCGGTTTATTAACCTAGAACACGAAAATATGCATAAGCCTCATCCGATGGTTAGATGCAAACACCCAAATTAACCCAATTAATCATATTCCTATGTTAACCAGGTTATCTAAATTCATTAAGATTAAGTTCCAATTATGGCTATCCCCGCCCTACAGGTATATTTCTATCCTATAAGGAAATCTACCTAAGAGTCATTTGCCCCAAGGTGAGATCGTGAGCTATTGAGTTTAAGGCTAAACCTAAAATCCATTTTCCAAGTTCATTTTAAGTTTACCAAATCAATCTTATACGTGTCCGGCGTATGATAGCAAGATTATTGTGATGTTGACATGTGGCCGGTGCATGTTAGCAAGTGCGTATGATAGCATGTTTTATCTGATGTTGACACGTGTCCGACGCATTTTAGCGGTCGTGATGCAGAAGGGTTTCACGTCGCTACACCTAAATGATGATTTTACCATTTTTGTCCATTTTTTGCTGTTTTGGCCCCGATTTGATTCTAGTGAGTCCTGAAACCTTATTTATCTATAAAATACACAAAACACATCACAATATTCACAAAACTCAAGAAACTATACAAAATATTAAGTCAAATGGGCGGTAAATACTGATATATCTACCGCTTATCAGGGTTTACAGCGACGATACCCACAAATATCAATTAAATACAATCACACAAAAGTTAAAAGAAACAAAATAAATAAATAACAATTCAACTAAAAAGTGAAATTCTTATCTAAGTTTTTAATTTTTTTATTTTTTTTCTAAATTACAAAATAAGTAAATTCTCCTATTCTTTTTACCATTCTCCATATACACAATCAACAAGGTATTAATCAATTTACTATGCCCACAATATTCACAAGTGCAGTTGAAAAGAGAGTAATATTTTTGTTCTAAAGTTATGTTAGAGATCACACCTATTGGCAATGAAAGTTTATTTACAACAATAAGTAATTTTTTTAGCTTTACCGTTTGACGCGAACAATCAATGCTTACTGAGGCAAGATGTCCAGTTACTAAGTAAAAACATTATTAAAATAGTTAAGTTCTACTGTTTGACATGAACAATCACTACTGGCCAGGCAAGACGTCTGGTTACTAAGTAGAAGCTTACTTATTATCTATTTAACTCAAGTTGTACCGTTTGACGCAAACAGTCACTACTTGCTAGGCAAGACGTCTGGTTACTAAGTAAAACTTGATCAGTATTATTCTTTTTTTTTAATAAACATTTCAGTGCCTCTAGATGCTGGCTCCAATAAACTAGAGGACTAAATATTACAAAATTTTCACTTACAACTCATGTTCATATATTACCGTGTATGTTGATAATACCTGTCAAATGAGCATATGAAGGTCAAATTTAATCAATATTATGGAGAACTCACAAATTTAAATAATTCAAAAGGTAATAAACAAAAATTAACTTGTTACAAATTAGTTTGAGATATATCTCAGGAGCGAAAACTCCTTACTCAACTATCTCAGAACCGCAATTTCACTTGGTTAGTCAAAAATTAAACAAAAATTAAAAATAAAACTTAACAAAAGAAATTAAAAACAAACTAAACAACAAAACAACTAAGCAAAAAAAAAAAAAAACAAACAAACAAACAAACAAAGAAAAAATAAAAACCAAACAGTCAACTATCCCCTCCCCCCAACCTAATTGAGAATTTGTCCCGAATGTCTTAAAAAGAAGAAGAAGAGTTTAGAAGACATCAACTGATTAGCGTGCAAAAAGAAATCATGCATTAAACAAAATAAAACATGTAGGAAATAACAAGATAGAGCATGCAATAATCACCCCTAAACCTAAATCTAGCATTATCCCCATTGCAATACAAAACAAAGTAAAAATAAGGGAACAACACTACCGTACAAATTGCTCGATTTGTTAGATACTTGATGGCTTCTATTTTCTTTGGCTTGCTCTGCTTTAAGTGCTATGTCTGTGTTTTTTCCCGCAACAATAACACACAAAATTAAAAATGTACAACATATGTACACAAAATAAAAATAAAAATAAGAAAAAAATAAAAATTTGCAATGTTGCCTCCCCGCCAGCGCTAAATTTAACGTCTTCAGCCAGACGTGACTGAAGATCATTATTCAATGAGGCTTCAGCATAGTTTTGGAAGTCCTCGAAAGAACAATCTCATGTGCGTTGCTTTTCCAACATCTTTTCCAAAAGTGAGGTGGCCAAAATTTTGTTCGATTCGATGTCTGTGCCACCTTCTTAAATTTTGTAGCTCAAGTGATTCCTGAAAAGAAAGAAAGATTATTATGAGGTCTCGTATGGTGCTTGACTTTGAATGGTTGTGCCATTCTGTCAAGGTTCTGGGCGATATCCTCGATATATACTACTCATTGTTGTGATGTATCATCTGATGTCATGAGATTTTCGTTATGCTCTCACATTTGCTCTTGTATTTTCCATGCATCTTATTCCATCATTTCTTCACAAATATATTTTAACATTTCTGCATTCAGCTCTTCATCCAACATCTGCATAATGCATGCTCCATAAGTGTCAACCTAATGATGTAAAAATATGTCTATTTTTAGGCCTTCATCATTCGTGGTTAGTATGAACAGTTCGGGTAGCTCTTCTACTTATTTCTCTTCACAGATGCAATCAGCGACCAGATAAGTATCCGAATCAAATTGAGATTCTGTTTGTTTGGGCTCCTGAATGGATATCTCTGACTCTTGATAATGCTCAGCCTCTTCCCTTTTTAATGTGTCATCATAAAATCTTTGGTACTCAAAGGCTTCATCAGTGTCATCTAAAAATGCTCCGTGAGATATGTAATTTGGGTTGTAATTTAATTGTTCTATTTGATCAGTCAGCTTCTGTATGGATTCCGCTTGATTCTGAAAGTGTGCATCAAATTTAGCATCCCACTTTTTGAGCATATCCATCAATTGTTTTATCTCTGATGGTTCTGGTTCTTGATGAAGATCATAAGTTGATGATGTATAAGATGGAGAATAAGATTTAGTGAAATATGTGGGTTCTGTGTATGAAGGTCTCTGATAACTCTACCACCCTGAATTGTAGTTGAACGTGCAATAATCACTAGGGTGGTCACCATCACATACCTCACATCTTATTATTCTGTTTTGAAATGGTTGATCAAATATTGTGTTATTTCTCTTTGACATCTACTGATAAGTGTTGGGCTGGACAACAGGTCTCAGAAAATCGGACTGTGTCTCCCTGATATTGGTGTATCTTCACCTCTTAAAGCTCATAATGTTTCTATCGCCCAATAAGGATTCGTTTTCAACCACCTGAAAAATAAAAGAAAAAATAAAAATTACAAATGAAAATAAAGAAAATTATATACAAATAAAATAGATAGATTCAAAATTAATAACGCAAGAAAAATGAGTCCCTGACAACGGCGCCAAAAACTTTATCGGTGAAATCACACACGTTACACAAGCGCACTTATCGCTCAAATAATATAAAAATATCGATCTCACGAAGACTTAATTTCTTTACTATATTTTTTATTAAACCTAATTATTTACAAGTATCTAATTGAGGTTGGAAAGGATTGTTCGCTGGTTGAGGTTAGATTTGATTAAAATAAATGAATAATAAAAATATAAATAAATACAAAAGAAAAAAATAGAACACAAAACATCGAGAGTTGTGATTCCGCCCAATATTACTCTAATGATGAATTGATTTTCCTATACATGTGTAATATATCAGTTGTTAACCTGGAACATGAAAATATGCATAAGCCTATGTCGATGGTCGAATGCAAACACTCAAAGTAACTCAATTAACTATATGTCTATGTTAACCAAGAAACCCTGAATTTATTAAGTTCAAGTTCCAATTGTGGCTACCCACGCCCGACAGGTATATGTCTATCCTGAAATGAAATCTCTAAGATGAGATCGTGAGCTATTGAATCTAAGGCTGAAACCTAAAATCCCTTCGTCAAGTTCATTTTAAGTTTACCACATCAATGTTATTGGTAATCAGTCAACAAGAAGCATTAATGTTAAAATTCAATAAACAAGCCAAAGTATCACACATTATATAATTAAATCAATTATTAAACTCATGAATATTGTGCTTCCTAACTTCTCTAGATTAAAAATAAAATGTCGGGGTTAGGGGATCCACCTTTAATATTTCAAATCTAGAAATCTCTTTTATTATAATATATAAATTTGTATTATATTACCAACCGACCATATAGGCGGTATCCAATTAAGTCACGTTTTAATTAATTCCAACCGACAATAAAGGCGATATCCAATTAAGTAAGGTTAAAATTAATTTAATTAAGTCCAACTGACTAAAAAGACGGTATCCAATTAAGTCAGGTTTTAAGATAATGTATATATTATAAAATAAAGGAGATTAATCTGAATTATCATAATAAAAGTTTCACTTTTCCCCCAGCGGAAATTAATAACTAGACATAAAAGAACGTAAAATCACACAAACTGTTATTACAACTAAAAATAAAAATACATTACTATAAATATATACAAAAAAAGTTACAATCCTCAGTTCCTTATTAAGAATACTAAGGAAAGTATGAAAATTACAAATGAAATGGTTTGGTGTTCATAGGCAAAGAAAAGGCTTCAACCAATTTCTCCACCAATTTCTCCACCAAACACTTCATCAAACATGCCACCAAACACTCCACAATATGGAAGTTTGACAATTGTAAATTGTCATTTTCCATTTTTTTTTATTTTTGATAATGACTTTTATAATTACACATAACACACTTTGGATTTTTCATCCATTTCGGTCTTGAAAAATTCAAAATTCAAAATTCCTATTAACATCAAAGTTGTAGATCTTTGAGTCTTCTTTCATCTGAAACTTGAATCACCTCAATCCGATATCGGAGTAAAACGTTATAGCCAAAATATGAACATTGCACAAAGTTGAAATTTCTGAAATTATACTTCGTTAGAATGTCATTTCAAGTTTCCAACCTCCAAAATCCAATTGTCAAGTCCATTTTTTACCCTTATTTATTCCACATTTCGTCCTGATTGATTCCATTGAGTCCCAATTTTATTTTATTTACAAAATAAACTAAAACACATCAAAACGTTCATAAAATTCGAGAAACCATACAAAATATTAAGTAAAAGGGATGGTAAATATTGATATATTTTTCACTCATCAAATGAAATATCAAACATGATCACATAAGCGTAAGATTACATGGTAATATTATCTAAGGTAATTGATATTCGTAATAATACCTTAGTTTCTTCATTTCCTCTGACCTGAGATCATATGATGACTTGTTCGATAGACTCTTAGTTCACTAGTATATCCTCATTCGACTATTCACATCCTTTGAATAAATGCTAGACGACCTTGAACTATTAACGTACAAAGTCACGTGTGTTTTAAGATGGAATCTGATAACTTTGATAATAAAAGCTAGAGATGTTTTAAGGAAACTCAAGGTTGTGGATATAAGTCTTTGGCCAAAGCAGTCAATGTCTTAGAGATATCAAATCCACGAGATCGAGTTTAGAGATATGTCGAGTATAAGAATTTGACCTCACCATAATCATGAACTCGATAAGAAATATAAATATCGAAATGAATGAGATGACATGCTGGAAGTGTATTCTAACAGGTTCATATGTTTTCCCACTTCATTCATCAACCATAGGCCATGGCTTGCTGCTAAGCGATTACCCATGGTTTGTGAAATACCATATAGATGAAATATTAAAGAGTTAATATTATTTCACTGCTACTCAATAATGAACCTATGACGGTCGCACAATATAGTTCTCATCTATGTTCCAAATTCGAGGATATTTATTAAAAGTTAATAAATGATTATTTTGGCGTTTCCTAATTGGATTAGGATATTCATGATATTTCGGAAATATTAATTTGATTAATAAATTCGAAATATAAAATTAGATTTAATTGTTTAAATTAATATTTTATATTTATATTAAATAAATTTAATTTAATTATATGTAATTTTAATTAATCATTAATAAAAATTAAGTAAGTTAAATTAATTAATTAATAGTTAATTAATTATTGGGCCAAAATAATATTTAATCTATTTGGCTTTAATTTAGTTGGCTAGCACCCAAATTAATTAAAGTCTTAATTAAGATTAAATATAGAAGTCTTTATTTTTTTAAGATTCCTAATTTGATTAAGTATCCTAATTTATTTGGGAAAGAATCTTTAAGAGACTTAATTTGATTTGGAGAGATCTTGAATTGTCCTTATTATATTGGGATACAAACTAAGCAAATCGTATACTATAAATATATGTAGAATTCGACCAAGGCAAGACAGTTCTTCCTTGGCTGAAATCTTGCTATCTCTCTCCCTCTTTGTGTCGTTCCAATTAGGTCCAAGATCAATTCCAAGAAAGTTTATTTCCTTGATATTAAATATAAGACCACAACATCCTAGAAAAGAAAATGGTTTTCTTTGTTCTCAAAAGTGGGACCAATTTGTTCGTAGAGGAGTGTTAGTGTGCCAACTAGAAATGCAACGCTTGATGCACTGCTGCAAAGGAAAAAAACAATGAGGATATTCAAAAGGCTAAAGAAAAATAATAAACACATCAATGTATGTCTTATTATTAGTAAATATTATTTATATTGATAAATAAAATTTATTGCATGTATGTTAAAACTAATAGAGATTAATTTAATAGTATATTTATTTACATCAATAACGGCATAATCACGATCCTTAAAGTGGATTTGGAAGAAAAAATTAAATTTCAATCAAATGAATGCCTCAGCGCTAATTCCAAAACCTTACAGTGATATCAGTAACTTTGAGGTAATGTCAGTTTGATGAAAATAAATTAAAGCATGTATTTTGGATCTTATTGAGAGCTGTTCAGTTATGGTATTATTTTATGCTGATAAAATCATTATTTTGAACTGAATTTTTTTTTGGATAGATACTATATATATGGACTAATGACTGTTAAATTTCAACAAATTCACAAAATTCACCAATTCAATTTTGAGTAAGATTAAAATTCACTTTTCCATTAAAAAAATAATTTTGAAAAAAATGTATTATTGAAAAAGTTTATGATCATTGCCTTGACAGCCATCAAATTCACCAATCCATTTGGCTGATTGTGATGATGAGGAACATTCCTCTATCTTCTCGTCTTTTAAGTGGGTCTTCGCTTACCATTTGGCCCACTTTCTTTGACTGGAACTAAAGTGCCGAACAACCAATCATGCATCTCGCCTCGCTCTCTTCCTTTCTCGACGAAAAAAAATTCAAGTTTATATTAATTTTTATGATTTATTTAATAAAAATTACATGAGAGATTTATTTATTTTTTACTATTTATCCAATGTTCTAAATAATTAAACTCTAACTAAATATTGAATTATAATTCTTACCGGGTTGCATTCACTTTTCTCCGTTGCATTGACCATTTTAGTTTTAGGAATATATTTGTGGGGAGCATACCAAGCTTGAATACATATTTTTCACATTGCTATTATCAGTCAAATTCCTCTTTGGTCAATGAAGGCAAAAGTATAGCAAAACTACAAAGAATCCTCCTATTTTTGGCCGAACTCCTTAATACAATGGGTGAGAAAAATTGGTTTCGGTTTCGGTTTTGGTTTCCGCATGAAATTAAAACCTATCCGGAAAAAATCGGTTATTGATTAAGTAGAATCAGAACCTACTCAATTTAATAGGATACCCTATTAATCGGTTCTAATTCGATTCCGCATGGAACCAGAACATACCCAATTAAATAGGGTACCCTATTAATCGATTCCAATTCGGTTACAGTCTGGTTCCGATTTACCCTATTTATTTATTATTGTCAAATTTTGAACTTATAATTATTTCTCACACTTGAATATTACATAATTTTCTTGGCAACTGTCCATACAGAAATAAAACAATAAATAAAAACTGCATATTGCATAATATTTTTGACTCAATACATAATATTCTTGTAGAAAATGTTTGAGTTTAAATTGGATTTTAAAACTGGTTATTAAATTGAGTTTAAATTGAGCTTTAATTTGTGTTATGAAATTGGGTTTAAATTTGGTTTTAAAACTTGGGTTATTAAATTGGGTTTTAAAACTGGTTATGAAATTGGGTTTAAATTAGGTTTTAAAACTGGTTCCGAAATTTGTTTTAAATTCGATTCCCAAAACAGATTCTGATTCGGTTCCATCCATGACAAAATCGGAATCCGACTGTTTAAATCCAGTTCTTTCATTTTGGAACCGGAATAGGTCCGGTTTCGATTCCAAATCCAAAAAAATCAGTCTGATTCCAACCAGTTCCGGGTAAAACCGGAACCGGTGCTGAGCCATGCTTAATAGGAAATAAATAAAGAATAATAAATAACCGTTCTAAAATAGAATTAGGCTTGTATAATTGAATAAAAGTTCATTAATTAAAAAGAAAAGATGCACATAATAAGATTATTTCACCATGTTACAAGAAAAATAAAGAAAATGTAATTCATACGAAAAAATACAAGTGAAAAACCGCCATGAACGTCCTTGACGACGACAACAAAATTGCTTATTCACCATCCCTCAATTTTAAAGAATCCGGGGCGCTAGAATTGCGTCTAGGTGATCTTGCACCACCGTCCAAGTCACCATGACGTGTCGTTCCTCTGTCAGAGTAGCGCCAGCAGCAAATCGTATGGCATATATTCCATCAACAACGGCATGAGTCATATACACTTTCCCAGATGCATTAACTGTCTCCAATAATTCTCTATTTAATGCATTTGTTTGTTCCTCCTCTGAGAGCTCTTCAGAATTTTCATATAATTTGTTTTTTTTCAGCTTATCCATGACTGTTGATGGCGACACCCTAAAACAGACCACCGCAAAGTATCTGGGAACCACAACTTCAAACCTCTTATCACTGGCTACAAGATTTTCAAAAAGCTTTGCCATGCTTACATGGCTGCGCAGGAATTGCCTTAGATTTGCCACACCGTAGTTTCTCAGCACAAACCATAATTTCAGGGAACGGAATCTTCGACTTAGAGTTATTTGCCAATCCTTATAATCCACCACTTGCTTCGACTCGGTTGCTTTGTTCTTCAAGTACTCAGGATTTGTTGAGAGAGACTGTACAAGAGCACTTGGATCCTTCACCCAGAGGCAACAACAGTCTAAAGTTGTAAAGAACCATTTATGTGCATTGAGACTAAACGAGTCTGCGCCTTCAATTCCATCGATAAAATGTCGAAACTCTGGGCAAATACAAGCACTTCCAGCATATGCAGCATCCACATGGACCCATATCCCAAATTGTTTTGCTACGTCGCAGATGGGCTTTAATGGATCAACAGCAGTAATTGCAGTCGTCCCGATTGTGGCACATACAAATAATGGGATTAGTCCGGCTTCTAAATCCAAATTGATTTGTGATAGCAGTGATTCTGCTGACAGCCCATAGGATGATGATTTTGTTGTCTTGATAGCTCGGAAATTCTTCAGATCGATCCCAACAATCTGAGCAGCTTTCTGGAGGGCACAATGAGTTTGATCAGATCCATATACAACCAGCTTGGATATGTTTTCTCTTCCAGTTTTATTTAACACTCGATCTCTTGCAGCCGTTAGCGTGCACAAAATGGCCTCACATGTAGTTCCTTGCATAACTCCACCACCGTTGCCTGAGAAAAGGAAAGACTTGGGAAGCTTCAGCATTTGACCAAGCCAATCCATAACTATATTCTCAAGCTCGGTTGCAGCCGGTGATGACATCCAATTAAATCCAACAACATTAAAGCCAGAACTAAGCATTTCACCGAGAAATCCCGCAGTGCTTCCGCTTGAAGGAAAGTAAGCGAAGTAATTGGGACTTTGCCAATGCGTGATACCAGGGATAATGTGTTCCTGAACATCCTGGAGGATTGTTTCAATGGATTCAGGATTGTTCGGTGCGGATTCTGGCAAGCGTTTTCTAAGATAACCCGGTTCAACTTGGCTACGAACCGGATATTTGTCTACATTTTTGTAGTAATCAGCAATAAAATCGATCATCATGTGGCCTTGCCTCCTGAATTCCTCCGAGTCTAGTGGGTTAACGACTGGATCTGAATTGTAACGGAGTTCATTATCGGATGTGAGGCTGCCCATTTGGACCGGAAAATAGAATTGAATGGCTAGGATATGAAAGTATTTGGTGTGTTGGAAGAATCTAGCTAAATCTGGAGGGGGAGCTTGTCTCGAAATTTAATTTACCAAGCTTTCTTCTGAATTGTGTTTCCTCTGTTAGCTTCTCTATTTATAGTGGTGTGCCTTAATGTCAAAGTATCCCGCACAAGTGGCATCTCGCCAAATAATATGCTTTGAGGATATATTATATTAAATTAAATTATAACCTCTTTAATTACCATTACAACAACTCCATCCACCATTCACATGTTGTCAAAGGTTTTATCAACGCGCCAATAATAATGTCAATATGCTTCGTGGATGGTATTTGACTTGTCTTTCCAATGCATTAACTTGATTTTGTTTTTTACTCTTTTTTATTTGCCTATATATGCTTATTAATAACACAATCAAGAACATAACCGTAATTTTGGCTAAAGGGAGAGTCACATTCACACTTTGCTATAATTTAGATTTTTTTTTTTTACAGTATTATATAGTTTTAAAAAATAAATATGGCATTTAAACAAATAAATTAACTAACTTTATTTTGTTAAGGTTTTAGATAATCATTTTGCATATGAAAATATCGTATATGTATCCTCCAATAATGCATTTTTGTGTGTGTTTTAACGAAGTGATAAAATGGGCATTTAGGGTAAATTTTAAGAATATATATGAATTAATTGTATAATTAACTCATACTATGGTGACTAAACGAGCATCTATTCGCGAACAAACTTAGAAAAGACATAGAATTAAAATATTATCATAAAATTGCTCAATTAGTCAGACAAATGAAACTTCACTTTACGTAGTGCAATTTTCTAAATATTATTAATGAGAAATATTTAGAAGATCGGTTTTTATAAATTAAAAAGATGAAACACGTTGAGATGGAACAGATTTTAGAGGGGTGATGGTAGCTAGTACCACTATTGTGTAAACAAAAATACTACACATACATAAACTCTTACTTACAATTTCTACACCTCTCTCACTGTAGTTACAGTGATTTCTGTAACATTACTGTAGCTACAGTGAGAGAGGTGTAGAAATTGTAAGTAAGAGTTTATGTATGTGTATCATTGCTCTTTACTGGTAAATGTTTTTAATAATCAATACTAATTTAAGTGGAACGAGATATATATATCTGAAAGACATTCAGTTTCTTATTTTCATTGGTAATAAAATTGTTGCACTCATTCCGGTGAAAAAACAAAACTAAAATAGTTTCGACATGTTTAACATAGATTATTGAGTTTTTTTATTAAAAAAAATGAAAATAAATAATATTGTTATATGTCAAGTGAGATAGGATAAGTCGTAAATTGATATGGATAAAAATCATAAAAATAAATCTATTTTATTGAGTTTAATAAAATAATAATTTCGAATATAATATTATAATGTTAAATCTTAAGAAAAATTATTCTATTTAATTTGATTCGGTGAAAGAAATAAGACAATTTTGTTGCTATAGATATTCTAAGCGATATCTCAAATAAGGTGAATAGTTTTATTATCAGCTTATGATTAATGTTCATTATTCACCTGTAATATCCTATTCTTACAACTACGAAAACGTGAGAAACAAGAAATACGCCACGCATGCTTCGTTCAATTATGTATAAAAAAAAAAAATAACAAAATGATATATTCACATGGTTTACATTTTTCTTTTGGTTGAAATTACTATTTGACATTGGTGGTTTTGTGACACACGTAATCGTCCGGTGTGACTTGGTGATGAATAGTTTAGAATTTAGTTGTCAAGTATTGAGTTTAAGTCGTCCCCCAAAGGCGTGGTTTGGTGTTGTAGGGTTTAAAATCTCATCTTGAGGTTCTGGGTTCGAATCTAGGGAGTGTATTTTTTGTAAAAGCCTGAGACAACTGAGAGTTTTACCTATTCCGCTTAAGCCTGAAAAATATGGTTTGGCGATGAGGTTTCTAACGATTTCAAAAAAAAAATATTGAGTTTAAGTTCAAATGATGCATTATTTTAAGAGCATGAGACAACCATAAAATTTATCTATTCCATTTAATCCCGAATGGAATAATTTATCCACATATTTTCAATATTTCAAAAAAAAAGTGACACACGTAATCTCTTTGTAATTGAATGTCTCGCATGGCTGGCCATGTATTAAAAAAATAATATATGAATTGTTATTGTTTTCTGTCGAAAAGGAAATATATTTGTTTTTTAATTACTATAATAGTATTAATACTATTGGACTTTTGTGTTTGATATGCATGATCAATCAATGTTAGGTGTTCCCTTTTAATATTGTTTTTTTTAAAAAAAAATAATAATAATTAAAAAGTAATGATATTTATCTTTGAATTTCTCAATTGATATGACATTTTATTTGAAGCAAACACATCAAGTTAATTATTAATGGTTCAAATGTTATAGTTTTTTTCATAAATAAATTATCACATCAATTGAGATTCAAATTAAGTGTTGACATTATTATTTTGGTAAACATTAACTTTATTTTAATTTATTTTACTTATTTTTAAAAAAAGTCTAATTTTTTCTTTATTTCGTGGGTTGGTGGATGCTTGAAAGTTAAGTAGCTAACTACTATTATGTTCCAATGATATGTATATGATCTTATGAACAGGTCTATGTGGCTAGTGTGCATATATGGGAGTGCATTAGTCCTTAATAATAAAGATATGTTCGCTATGAATATATTAAAAGCTCTTGGTTTGGTTCTGTTTTCGGTTTAATTAAATTACAATCCTCGATGTTTATCATAAAAGTATTAAAAAATATCGAGGTTCGAAGTTTTACATTTAAGTATTTTGTTTCAATTTTTAAAACCCATTCAATAAAAAATGAAACTGCATCGACTAAAAATATGAGTATCGCGATTTTCAAACGAGTTGGACTCGCACATGGGTTTTTTTCTTCCTTCACAATCCACTTGTTTTTGTCTTATGACTTAAGTTGTTTTGTCGAGCCATATCT